>JAECUM010002596.1:0-122026 GCA_016617855.1 Megalonaias nervosa
TATGTCATGCATTAGTTTGGTTCTGTTTATCATACGGAGGTTTCTCTTAGTAGCGAATAAAGGTGGAGGGTTAGGGACTGATACGTCAAGATGGCATATAATGCAGAGGTGATCTGATGAAAGTCCGTGGGACACCATGGAGGACTGAAGAATATTATCATCAGGTCTGTAAAGAATCCAGTCTAATATGTGACCATGTTTATGGGTGGGTTGGCTGACTGACTGTTTGAGGTTGAAAACGTGAATGGAATCTAGGAGTTTCGATGTGCATGGTTTTCCAGAACAGTCAAAGTGAAAGTTGAAATCACCAAGAATAATCAGGTTGCCACCTATCGAATTTCCATACTCCAGGAGATTCGGAAACTGCTCCAAAAAGAGAGATTCTGTCAGAAATGACAGTTCTTCTTCCAACACATATTGTGAAATGTCTATTGCAAGGTGCTATTAAAAAAATGTTGAACACATTTGATACAAAAGATAATGTCATTTTAATCCCCAAATCGCACCACACAGGAAAGCAACATTTAAAGAGTTAATCAATTGGGAGGTTGTTTTTTTTCCTTTCAATTTTGGCAACAATAGCAAAGTTCAAGATACATAGAAATATTGACTGTCAATAATGTTTCAGGAATTGTTACTGCTTTCTTTAATTGCCTTGTTTCATTATTTCAGAGTGTTTATATTCTCTGAAAATAAAAATTATGTACCTTTATGCAGTACATATGTAACAAGATCTGTCAATTGGTACTCAAAAAAAACCAAGTGATATACGGTGGAGTTAGAGTTATCTTTAAGACAGTGGAAACAAAAAACAAACAGTGATATACTGTGGACTTAGTGATCTTTAAGACAGTGGAAACAAAAAACAAACAGTGATATACTGTGGACTTAGTGATCTTTAAGACAATGGAAACAAAAAACAAACAGTGATATACTGTGGACTTAGTGATCTTTAAGACAGTGGAAACAAAAAACAAACAGTGATATACTGTGGACTTAGTGATCTTTAAGGCAATGGAAACAAAAAACAAACAGTGATATACTGTGGACTTAGTGATCTTTAAGACAGTGGAAACAAAAAACAAACAGTGATATACAGTGGACTTAGTGATCTTTAAGACAGTGGAAACAAAAAACAAACAGTGATATACTGTGGACTTAGTGATCTTTAAGACAATGGAAACAAAAAACAAACGGTGATATACAGTGGACTTAGTGATCTTTAAGACAGTGGAAACAAAAAACAAACAGTGATGTACAGTGGACTTAGTGATCTTTAAGACAGTGGAAACAAAAAACAAACAGTGATATACTGTGGACTTAGTGATCTTTAAGACAATGGAAATAAAAACAACCAGTGATATATGGTGGACTTAGAGTGATCTTTAAGGCAGTGGAAATTAAAACATTTACAGAAAGTCATTGAACTGTAAACTACACATGAACAAATGATAACCCTTTGTGTCCAAAGAGGATTCCAGATCTCCCATATACCAACTCTCGGCCTTCAGAAGTTAATTTTCACTTCAAGCCACAACAATTCTTTTCATAGCAGTTTAAATTCAGTTGTCAGATTTACAGATAAGCTCAATGAAATTAGTTTTATTTCTTAATGATTAAGCTATAAATGTAATTCAGGGTCATTGATTCAGTTATTCAAACACGAATTTTAAAAAAGTAATCCATGAGCATCTTATATTTATAAATTGTGAATATTTAATTTTGTCATTGAGTTTTTGATTTAGAGGACTGTAATCATTATGACTTTAATAACCTTCCCTCGGTACCTACACTACAGCATGGAAACCTTATTGTTAAATTAATTAGCATGGAAACCTTATTATTAAATTAATTAGCATGAAAACCTTATTGTTAAATTAATTAGCATGAAAACCTTATTGTTAAATTAATTAGCATGAAAACCTTATTGTTAAATTAATTAGCATGGAAACCTTATTGTTAAATTAATTAGCATGAAAACCTTATTGTTAAATTAATTAGCATGGAAACCTTATTGTTAAATTAATTAGCATGGAAACCTTATTGTTAAATTAATTAGCATGAAAACCTTATTGTTAAATTAATTGTTCAGTTGATGAGTTTATTACATTACTGATTAACTTTGTTCATGCAATAATTAAATTAAACCAGAGTAAATGAACAGATTCAGGAGTGACTGAGACGACTTTTAAGTATTTAATGGCACATCATCACATTAAAGTCTGATGCCAGGCAGTGGGAGTAAAGTGCTTTGCCAAAAGACAAACTACAACAGCTGCTCAGGGCTCGCCTGTTCAGGATTCCAACCTGCAAACCCACTGACTGTTAGCCAATTATTTAACCACAAAGGAATAAAAAAAATTATAATGCTTATAGTTACATCAAATGTACAATAATGCTGCCCACTCATATACCACCTTATAGTGAGAGTGCTTTATAATGAAGTAAATTGTACATATAATTGTACTACTACATATTAAATGGGATATATGTCCATACCAGCCTTAAAAAAATAGGAACCATGTTATAATGAAGGCCTTATAGTGAGAATAACTTATAACAGGAACCATGTTGTAATGAAGGGCACTATTATGAAAATTACTTATTACGGGAACCATGTTATAATGAAGGGCCACATGGTGAGAATGACTTATAACAGGAACCATATTGTAATGAAAAGCCTTATTTTGAGAATGACTTACAACAGGGACCATGTTACAGTATAATGAAGGACTTTATAGTGAATGACTTATTACAAGAACCATTTTATAATGAAGGGCCTTATAGTGAGAATAACTTACAACAGGGACCATGTTACAGTATAATTATTAGTATAATTATTATGAAAATGACTTATTACAGGAACCATGTTATAATGAAAAGCCTTATTGTGAGAATGACTTATAACAGTGACCATGTTACATTATAATGAAGGACCTTATAGTGAATGATTTATTACAGGAACCATGTTATAATGAAGGGCCTTATGGTGAGAAGTAGTTATAAAAGGAACCATGTTATTATGAAGGGCATTATTATGAGAATGATTTACAATAGGAACCATGTTATAATGAAGGGCCTTATTGTGAGAATGACTTAAAACAGGGACCATGTTGCAGTATAATGATGGGCCTTATTGTGAGAATGACTTATAACAGGAACCATGATATTATGAAGGACATTATTATGAGAATGACTTACAGCAGGAACCGTGTTATAATGAAGGGCCTTAGTGAGAATGACTTACAGCAGGAACTGTTTTATAATGAAGGACCTTATTGTGAGAATGACTTACAACAGGAACCATGTTATAATGAAGAAACCATGTTATAATGAAGAGCTGTATGGTGAGAAAGACTTACAACAGGAACCATGTTATAATGAATGATGTTATTGTGAGAGAGTGTTGTACTATTATGGTTGAAGTTTAGGGTTGAAAGAAAAAGACTGGCAATATGGCAATTATATATTTATGATTATTTGAAAACAATGAATTTTCACTTGTGGGAATGATGTTTCTTTCATGCTTTGAACATACTTGCCACACCCCTCATCATTATTTTATACCTTTCAGCCGGAACTGTCAGATTTCAGTGGTTTAATGTGAAAATTGACATAGATTGTTTAAATATAAATCCCATATAGGTCACTCCTTGGTACATCTCCATAAATCATTGTTATCTTTGCCATCAACAGGTTTCATTATTAAATCAATAGGTGACAATTAAAAAGCTGGCTCTGGTGTCCTGATTGGCTCCAGCATGATGAAAATTATTGATTTGCATAATTTGCTGGTAAATTGGTAGTCATTGCAAGTGCCTTATTTATACCATTATTGATCACTGTAAAACAGTTCATGTGAACCATACAAGTGTGTTGTAAGCAAGATGGCCTTATATTGAGGTAAATTATAGCTAGACTGTGTAATGTTAGGTTTATTGAATGGAAAATAAAATACTACTCCCTCATTATAATGCTGTACATGGCTGCCAGAGTAAATCCCTAAATAGTGAAACCTTAAAATGAAGTACAGGATATAATTTGACTTCCACTTTATGAAATGGGATAATTGACTATGACAGTAACTGTGTTATAATGAAAGGCCTTATAATAAGGTAGTTCTATACAGGTAAATGTTCTGTGTGATATCACATAATAACGATTTATATACCCAGCAATACAATTTTGTGACATTAATCAAGTAGTATCCCCACCTCAATTCCTGATGTACAGAGAGATCCATGTCCACCTGTACAAAAATAAAAACTTGTGGTTTATGAGTGATCTATATTCATCACTTATAAGTGACATAGGTCAGTGATTAGGACTTTATATGCAAATTAGGCATTTCATATGCAAATTAGATATTTCACTTATAAATGAAATATACTTCACTTGTAATTATGTGTAATGGGAGCCATTTCACTTATTACACTTACAGATCACTTATAAATTACATGTAGGTGACTGGTTAGGGTTTTACTTGCAAATTAGGCATTTCACTTATAAATGAAATATACTTCACTTTTAAGTAAAATGGAAGTCATTCACTTACTACACTTATGTGTAGTAGTGATTTCCTGCTAAACCTGTTAAATTTAGGCCTTAAAAAACTACCCTCCACCTGCAGCTTATAAATACAAACCATCAGTTTGATAGAAGATATACATGTAATTAGCTACCTGTATGTTCTGACATTATAAAAATCTTGTTTAAATAACAATCTTGGAAATGCACAATGGCCCATAGTTTTGAGTCACCACACTTGAAAAAGCTTGCACAATATTAGAAATTCATATTAAGTATTCATATCTTTTACTGCATTTGATACCTATACTTAATATTAAAATTGTGGCATCTACTGAAGTACCGGATTAGAGATTTTATATGGACATTTCCTTGGTTTAGTTTCTTGCTCTGTATTTAACTCCCCTGACTGTAATGCAAATTGTTTACAGTGTGGTCTTTCAGCCGCCATGGATTATAATATTAGAACTGTTCATAATTGTATTGGAAGCATTCCGGAATCAAGACCTTTTACGTTTTGCTCAGATGATGCTAATCTGGGATACAGACAAAATTACACCAGGACAAGATGCCCCCCCCCCCCAAATGAAACAATGGACATAACCCCACCCCTTCCAACTTTAGTCTTTTTAAACTTTTAAAAGCATAAGAACTATACATCTTTGTGTGTCGGCTTTGGCCCTTTGAAGTTTTGTATTGACTTTTCTTTAGTAGATAAAAGATGTAAAGTGTATGGGTTAAATGTTAGATCTTAACAGACAAGGAGATTAAGATGTCTAAAGAGTTTTCATCTCGAGACTAATTGCACGCACAAGTACTTTGTAATCTCACTTTCATAAGTACTTAGTTTACTGTACTTCACCATTACTGTTCTATTTTGGAAATACTTAAAAGCTAAGCCATAATTTTATTGGATAAACATGAAATATAATTAAATTAAATATTAAGTATATTGATGATATGCAGTGCCGGACTATCCTAGTCGCAAAAGTAGCATTTGCTACGGGCCCCGCACTTTTTTGTTTTAATATATATGTGGGTTTTTTTAATTTAGGGCCCCTTTATAACATATGCTACAGTATGCTACAGGCCCCGCACTAGCTTAATCCGGCACTGATGCTATATCACATCCTTTTTTTCCCCATACTTGAAAGCTATGGTGAAACTTATGAGATGTGTGCTTTCATTACGAGACACAGGCTGACTGTCTATTGCAGCAGAAGATTTCCATTGGTATGTAGAGCAGTCTCCCAGTTACATGATCCTGCTCATGAGCGGTCACCTCCTTGACAAAGACAGGTTATATTGTTTGTTTTGTTTTTTTAACTGATGAGTTTGTGTACAAATGTACCCCTTGTCGATGGTCACCCATTTGATGTGGCATGTGGCCGGAATAATAGTTCAGAAATGTAATATTTACCATTCGCAAGCAGCCACATTTTATCCAATACATGTTCAAAACCAATATTTAATTCATATGATAAGGCAGGTAATCCGATTATCTTTTCCAATGTCTGCTTCCAGATGTCAGGTTTTCGTTAATGAGACAAGGTACCTTGTAACGTGTTATCTCCAAACGCCGGATTACATGAATTGACTTTGACAGTGTTGTGCTAGGGTTTTGGACTAAACACAGCTGTCAAGATTTTCTTTTTGATTACGAATGGAGGTAATTGTCAAGATCATAACATGGTCAAAAGAGGCTAATATGATTTTTGTGGATTACACAATGAGAAATAAACCTTGCTCAAAACAGCATAACTAGAAAAGACAGAAAAATCATGTGACAGTACATGTAGACCAACAAGCAGGACTCCACTTTTTTTTTTCTGACATTACTGGTCTAACAGAACATGTTTCACTTCCTTTATAAACAGGACCAGCCCTAGGATGTGCAGGGCCCAAGGAAGCATGCAGGGCCCAAGGCAGCAAGCGATGAGTGTGGGGCCCCAAGCAAAAAAATTGCATATTGGAGAAGCACGGGGCCCAAGGCGGTTGCCTCGTTTGCCTTGTCCTAGGGCCGGGTTTGTTTATAAACCAGGCATTTCGTTTATGCTTTTAAAGTTTCGTCTGCATTAATAAATAGCAGTATGGTTAGCATAATAAGTCATTACTAAAGTTTAATCTGGCATCACGTAAATAGAAAATACTTAGGTTTGTAGAAAAAATAAAAATTATTCGACTCAACAACAGTGGGGAGTTTCAAAAGTTCTTTATGACATTTTGTTTGGAAAGAAAACAACATCGTAATTTATAAAGAGAATATTCTGCAGCAGTGGGGAAAATGGAGTAAATGGAAAGAGAATGAGGCTGAATATCAAGCGATGTCTATACCAAGACTTAATTGACAAGGTATTTGAATGAGTTTTGCACAGCATGTGCCAAGAACATGCCACATACAGGTCAAATGGTTCAAGAAAAGAGAACTATTTTATCAGTTGATTTGGCCAAGATAACTTGGTTGCAAGTCATTGATATTAAATAAATTTATTGTCAGACACAGTATCAAGAGATCCATCCTTAATGGAGAGTTTGCAGAATTATACCATGTTACCTTGAAATTATGATGTTAATTGTTTTGAATTTGCATATAGCTTTCTTCATACACATACAATTGCTTCTCACAAAGGTAGCCCGACTCTGGAAAGGCCACCCCTCTTGTGAGGCAATTAAATTCTTGGTGCAGAAAGGGGTAGCTGTATAACAGGGGGACCACTAAGCAAGATAAAGATAAATGTAAACCTAAGTACTATAAGGCACAAGATAAATGTAAACCTACGTACTATAAGGTACAAGATTAATGTAAACCTAAGTACTATAAGGTACAAGATAAATGTAAACCTAAGTACTGCAAGGTATGAGATAAATGCAAACCTAAGTGCTACAAGGTACAAGATAAATGTAAACCTAAGTACTACAAGATACAAGGTAATGTAAACCTGAAGTACTGAAAGATACAAGATAAATGTAAACATGAAGACAAGATTCAAAGAAAAACTGTAAACATGAAGTAGTACAAGATACAAGATAAATGTAAACATAAAGTGCATCAAGATACAAGATAAATGTAAACATGAAGTAGTACAAGATACAATATAAATGTAAACATAAAGTGCATCAAGATACAAGATAAATGTAAACATGAAGTAGTACAAGATACAAGATAAATGTAAATATGAAGTAGTACAAGATACAAGATAAATGTAAACATGAAGTAGTACAAGATACAATATAAATGTAAACATAAAGTGCATCAAGATACAAGATAAATGTAAACATGAAGTAGTACAAGATACAAGATAAATGTAAATATGAAGTAGTACAAGATACAAGATAAATGTAAACATGAAGTAGTACAAGATACAAGATAAATGTAAACATGAAGTAGGACAAGATACAAGATAAATGTAAACTTGAAGTAGTACAAGATTCAAGATAAATGTCAACATGAAGTACATCTAGATACAAGACAAAGGTAAACATAAATGAGTACAGCATACAAGATAAATATAAATATGAAATAGTATACAGGTAAACATGAAGTAGTTACAAGATACAAGATAAATGTAAACATGAAGGAGTACAAAATACAATATAAATGTAAACATGAAGTAGTACAAGATACAAGATAAATGTAAACATGAAGTACTGCAAGGTACTAGATAAATGTAAACATGAAGTACTTCAAGATGATCAAGATAAATGTATACACTGAGTAGTACATGATACAAGATAAATGTATACATGAATTAGTACAAGATACAAGATAAATGTGAACATGAAGTACTACAAGGTACTAGATAAATGTAAACATGAAGTACTTCAAGATGATCAAGATAAATAAATCAAGTGTCATAGATCATCATCCAGTGTTTCACCAACTGTATGGTGATGACACCCAAATATACAAATCTAGCCACCCAACTGAAGTTGAAGCTACCATCCAAGGTGTAGAGAGGCGCATTTCCGATGTGAAATCATGTATGACATGTAACAAGCTGCAGATGAATGATGATAAAACTGAAGCCATTCTAATTACAACACAAAGACTTTCTCATTCACATCCTTTACCTCAGACAATAAATATCAGCAACACCAGCATTAAATTCACACAGTCAGTACGAAACCTAGGTGTTAATCTCGACAGTACTCTCTCATTGCACTAACATGTCATGAACATATGCAAGGCTGCATATCTTGAGCTGAGACGCATCAGCTCCATTCGCAAGTATCTTTCAGATGATGCCACTAAAACACTTGTGCGTTCCTTAGTACTTTCAAGACTGGACTATTGTAACTCAATTCTGTCTGGTTCGTCTCAATATCTACTCCAGAAACTTCAGAAAGTTCAAAACACAGCTTCTCGGATCATCCTTAGAGTACCACGATCAGAGCACGCCTCCCCCTGCTCTGTACCCTACACTGGCTATCCATTCGATCCAGAATTAAACCCAAAATTTGTTCTCTGTGCTATGTTTCACTGGTGGGCTCCAGTCCAACATACCTATCCGACCTCACCCATGTGTACACACCAGCAAGATTCTTACACTCCTCTTCTCACACTTGTATTCTCATTAATCCCACTATGAAAATGAAATCATATGGACAACGTTCTTTTGCATACCAGGGCCCAGCAATGTGGAACGAATTGCCCACTGAACTTAGACACAAAGACACAGTGATCTCATTCAAGAGCGCTCTTAAAACTCACTTATTTCAACTGCAAGAACAGACTTAAAGACCTAATAATGTTTCCTTACCTTAAATATTTTCAGCATGTTTTCTGTTTTCAAATTTCGTGGTGTTTGTTTTTATATTTGTAATCATGACATTATATATGTTTTTTTAAGTGTTGTCAAATTTTGTAAAGTGCTTAGAGCTTCTAAAGATTAGGCGCTATACAAAGTCCTCATTATTATTATTATGTTAAATGTATACATGGAGTAGTACATGATAAAAGATAAATGTATACATGAATTAGTACAAGATACAAGATAAATGTGAACATGAATACAACAAGATACATTAGATAACAGGTAAAGATAATTAACAGTGAGCAGCAAAAGGCACACAAGGACAACTAATATAATATGAGTCAGAAGTTTCATAGAGATATCACGAATGGTTTTTAGAAATTTACTCCTCCACTGAATGTGTGATGGAGCGATGGAGCTAACACAGAGAAGGATAGAACCTGTTTCTGTAACACTGGGTAACTTCATTGGATGGGGAATAATAGACCATACTGGAATGTAGAGTTTTAGAGGTTACCAAGCAAATAGCTATTGGGGTCTTTGAAAAGACATTCTTGACCAAAAACAAGCCATTATTTCATTGTTATTGTTGTATCCTTCATTTCCTTAGCTAGGGTACAGACAAAATCCCCTGACCAAAATGAAAGATAGGACAAAACTCCTCCTCCAGTCCAAGTTTAACCCTTTGTAAACATTTTAAACCATCACAAATACACATCTTGGTGTGTCAACTTGGGCCTTTTGAACTTTTTGTGTTGGCTTCCCTTTAGTAGTTAAAGCTGTATAGTGTGCGAGTTAGATGTTTGATCTTAACAAAGATATTAAGATGCCTAATGATCATTTTGATCTAAAGACTAATTGCATGTGCATGTGCTTTGTCACCTCCCTTTGCTAAGTATTGAGTTTACTGTATTTAAACATTATTGTTGTATCTTGGGAGGTACTTAAAAGCTTAGTAATAATTTATTTGACAGCATGAAATTCCATAATTAAATATGGGGTATATTGATGATATGTCACATTTCTTCCTTTTTCCCCTATCCAGTTTCAAAGTAGCCCAGTATATTTGTGACAGTTTAAAGAGTTTAAAAACTTAGACTGGGGGATGGGATTATGTCCTATCATTCATGTTGCTTGTTTGGGGGGGGGGGGGATTTTTTCCTGAGGGGATTTTGATCCATACCCTTCCTTAGTTCATTGTCTGCCTTATTGAAGGCATTCAGAGAATTTAGAATATTTGTTTAATCTGTGCTATCAGGATCATTCACAAATATGTTGATTTGTTATTTTTTTTTAAGTGTGGGGTTGTGTATGGGTTTTTCTTCTGAGATATTTAATATTAAACTACATAAACTCTTTAGGAAAACAGTTATGCCCCTCAAACATGGCAGGCAAGGGAAACAACTCTCTTGAAACACACATGGATATAATTAAGTCATAAATTTATTTGTCGAGTACACTCTCCCATTCTTGATCTAGCTGAATAATGGTATTTACATAGTTTATCAGGGGAAAAAAATATTTGTGAGCTATTACAAAGCTGTCTGAGCCATTTACATTGCATAACATTTCCTCTTGAGAGTTTACTGGCAGGTACATGTATCATATCTCAGCTATTTTTTATTGATGCATAATACTGCAACACTTCTATTCAAGTTTTTTATGAAACAGTAAATTGAACTCTTGGTTCTTGTTATACAAATTCAAAAGATAAACGCTGTATGTCAGTCCAAACCATTTGATTTTAATGTGTACACCTGCAGATTTTCTGCAGAATGCAGATTTTAATGGATCTTGTGGATTTGTGGTGAATTGATAATTTGAATTTTTTTCTTCATTTTGAAACTTGATGAATTTTCTCTGCAGTGTCTGTAAATATGAACATTTAAGATAATGGAGTTTAATGAGAATCATGTATCACTTGTAACAATCAAGTAACTGTAGATATTATTAGGTTATAGAAAGTGATGTGTTTTAGAATTTTCTCTGAGTTCATGAAAAGTTTTGATTTCAAAAGCAGTGAAATTTAAGAGTTATTGAATTTTTCATATTTGCTGAAAATTTGTTGTAGAGATTTGATATTTACTTTTTGATTTCTTCTTTAGTTATGTATATCAGAAAAATGCATATTTAGATAAAATACCATTACTCCACTGGCATAATATCAAATGCAGTTATATGTTGGTATAATATGTATGTTGTGTGATCTTGTAGCAGTATCATATTTACATCATATTTTTACAACATACATTGTTATTTTGTTAGTTTTATATACATGTGAAGCTCCTGGTGAGAAGGGTTTTCCTCCTGAGATGAGTGGTGTTTCCCATCCATTCCATTACTCACTGAAATTTTACCACATTCTTAAAATTTCCAAGAGAATTTCTTATTTTATGCCTTGCTTCTAATTAGTATATTTATGATGAAGACTTCCTGTAATTAGATGACTGTAGACTGTCCTATGCAAACATGGCACTTTGATTGCTTAATCAACAAACATTAACCTAAAGGTAACATTGGATTATACTGTATGTACCATTTGATTATACTATGTGTGATTAGTAGTAATTCAGAAAGGTTACCATCTATACTTGCTTATAAGTCGAGTCAAACTGCAAACAAAAAAGATCCAGATCGGCGTATCATATTACACATGTAGATCAGGGTCTACTGATTACTCTTAAGAAACTGCACATACCGAGATCTGCAGTTTGCAGTTAGACTCCCAAGTGAATATGTATGCTGAATACATTAATGGATTATGGTTGGATTACTAATGATCTCAAGCACTATCAAACAAATAACATTGCTTGGGTTCTTTAGGAAGGGTTCGTTTGGTTTCAGTGTTAAAAGTTTTTCCAAATGGATTATACTATATGTGATCAGAAGTAATTCAGAGAGGATTAAAGAAGTTAATGGATTATGGTTGGATTAGTCATTACTAAAGAGCTGAAGTGGCATATGACAAGGCTGTTTGACTTTAGTATTTAAATTTTATCATGATATCTAAGTGTGCATGATATATCCCAATGCTAAAATACATATACCAGAATGTAAACAAACAAAATTTCACATGAAAGTGATTGATGGGTGGAAACATGAATTTCAGTGGTTAGAATCAAGTTCAAAGGAACATGAATATGCATTCTGCCATTCCTGTAAGGTCAGTTTTAAGAACTTCCCAAATTTGTCCCAGTTACTGCTAATCTTTACTGGCAGGCAGTCAGGAATCTGAATCTATCCAAAGAGAGGGAACACTTTTAAACTTCATGGTAGTGGAACATGTTCTAATCTGACAAATATTCAGGCTGACTCGAGAGCATCCAGTAATAACACATCATCTCCTTAGTCAGCACCAGCCTTAGCAAACATGGGGCCCGATTTGGATCATTTTGGTGGGGCCCCCTGGGAACACGGCATTTGGAAATAAATTTTTAAACAAGTTTTATATGATATTGAAAATAAATATTTCTTCCATCGATATAAAACTACTTTCTCTTTATAGATATATTTTTTTAAATTACTAACGCACAAGGCCCCACGTAAGCATATGGTCCGATTGGGCCAAATTGGTCCAATCGGCCTAAGGCTGGCCCTGTCCTTAGTGATGAGATCAAACAACGATGAAGACTACCACAAGTATAATCCAGGCAGTGACTGAGCTACATATACAGACAGTATGAAAGGCAACACATTACTGTGAAAGGATGGATGTGATGAGATGATGTGTATATTTTAATACAGAAAAAAAAGAAAATTTGTTTATTTTTTATAATTTTTTGTTCATTCTAATGCTAAAATTTGGATTGATTCAAATCTGCCAGATTTGAAATCAAAGCTCCTGTTCAGTTTGTGCAAATCTGATCTGTTCTAAGCTGATCTCTCATTTCTGTCACATGTATTTAAAACTCGTATGTGCACAACTCCCATACTATACAGACCACTCTGGTGGCCTGGTGGTTAGACATCTGGCTTGGATGCAGGAGGTCATGGATTCGAACCCCAGCTGAGTAATACCAAAGACATATAAAAATGGTACTAGCATATGCCTTGCTAGGCACTCAGCATTAAGAGGTTAATGTTAGGACTGGTCGGCCTGGTGTGAGGATAATGTGACTGGGTGGGATATCATGCTACATGTCTGCAGCATGATGCCCCAGTGCTAGACATCACTATAAACTGCCACACTACAGACATCGTAGCAGTATGACTGAAAAATTGTTAAAGCTATGTTAAAAATCCAAATCACACACACACACACACACACACACACACTCTTACTATACAACTATAAAAGCCCTTCATTATAAGACAGGGTTTGTTTAGGCAGGTATGACCATGGATGCCATTTTATAAGGTAGTAGTAAAATTGTATTTATAATGTACTTGATTACAAGACGTCGTCATGATATGGTGGTAATCTCTGTAACTCCTGTGCACATCGTATGTTATTTCGACGTTTTATGGTATGGCAATACATGTAGATTATTTAGTGCCAAGGAAATTGGAACAAAGTGCCATACCCAAGGACACACTACAGTAGCTGACACAGGCTGATCTGATGTTGGGATTCAAACCTGCATCTTTTCAGTAGTGAGTCAGGCATGCTAACCACTGAGTTACCACACCTCCCACACCATTTTATTGGGGGAGAATTACATTTGATATATAGTTCACTGTCTGTACTCATTTATAAGTCGGGTTCAAGCAGCATAGACCCTGATCTGCTTTGCAGGACTTGGACACAATTTCTTTGATATTATCCCTAATTTGTCAAATCCAGGATTCTTATTCAGACTCTTGGGACTTAATGCTGTTGGTTGATGAGAGGAAGCATTCCCAAACTCTTTAAGAATAACTATCCACTTTTTGATGCCCCACCTGCACCCAGCCATGTTGAGGTGCATGCCCAAACCATCATTAACTTGAAAATATTTACCAGCTGCTTCTGATTACCTGGAATGTCTCGTACTTATTGTATCTGAGTTATGCAGCACTTTATTTCCTAGAGTAGCAAGAAACACTCAAAAACCAACAACATTATAAAACTCCAATCCGTTAGGGCACAATACAGTTCAGTTCATTTATGTGGTTGACTTTAAATCTTAAAAAAATGGCACAGATCATGGCCGGCAAGCATATTATACTCCAGTGGTTATGACGAATGATTATACAGTACCTGGGAAATATTAAAATGCAGCTTCCTCCAGTACATGTCCAAGGCTATTGCAGTTGACTGTCGGTCACATTGTGGAGTAGAGTAGCTAAATATATTGCTGATGTGTAGACCTTCTTCAGTACATTGCTAGAGGAATATTGGCAGTTGAACACAGGAAATAAACAGAAATCCATGAGCAGCAATGCAGGGAAAGACTTGAAACTTTTATTGCTGACATATTTATCTTGTTTTATTACTGCATCAATAATATTCACAAAGAGAGCCTGTCTTGCATCATTTTTGTCAAATCTCTGTCATTTATTTAATATTTTGAATTAAGTAGAAGCTTTGTTATGTACTATATTATAGGGAGCTGCAGTGGCTCAGTGCTTAGCTTGCTGGACTCAAGACCGAAAATGGGCATATTTGAATCTTAACATTGGACCAGTCTGGGCTAGCTGCTTTGGCATGTTCTTGGGCAAGGCACTTTACTCAAGATTACCTGTGTACTAAATAGCCTACTTGTGTTGCTATGCCATAAAGCACCAAACCAAACCAAAACTTCATTATAAGGTTTCCTATGGACAGCATTATAAGCAGGGAATAAAGTATCATATACTTCATTATAATGTGGCCTCACTATAAGGCAATGTATTCTGTTTCCCATGGAGAGCAGTGTATTGGGGGAATACTTTCTGTTGCTGTTAATTTACAAGCAATTAAAGGGATTTCTTGGTTTTTTTTAATTTTTTTTTTTAAATCACGTAAGCAGGCAAAACTTAGAGCGAAAAGAGACCTCCTATATATGCTTACCTACATCCACTGCTAAAACCCATTTACTGGTGAACAGCAAACCAAACATTTTTAAGGATGGCGTGAGGATTACCTAAAACTTACAGGATTTACAGGATGTGCATGTTAATATAACGTTACACCCAACAACACAGATATCTTGGGAATGAAATTGACATGTTAACTTAATGATAACTATTTTTTTTATTCTTTATGTGTCTGTGCAGATTCTGATCTTGATTAATCTTGCATAATTGAATACTTAGTGATAAGCAGATGAAATAGTGATTCATTTTTCATTTTGGGGAACTTCTAAGCACAGTCAGCAGACATAATTAGGTAAATAATTGATGTTCATGAATGCCAGGGTATATCTTTTAAATGTTTGATGATAGATGATATTTTGAAACTTCTTAAGCACTTTCTCTATGTGGTATTAAATTTACGTTTGTAAACATCAGTGTAAGGGTAACATTTTTTTGAGTACATTATTGTAAACTTAAACTGATTTTTTGATAATTTTATAACTTAAGGACCTTGATCCTTTGTTTTGTCCATCTATCTTTTTTTTTAGAACAATCATGGAGTGTGGATTAGCCAGATTAAGAATATCCAGATTGTTGGTGCACCTGAATCAGTTTCATATCACCAAAGTAAATTGAACTAGATGTACATTCATAGCTATTCATTTCTGATTTCTATGCTTTTTATTAAATATTCCACACACACACACACACACACACACACACACACACACAAACACACACACACAAAAAGGGTTGTACCCCATACCTAGTTGCTTATTTGAAGTGACCTCATGCTGGAACTGCAATTTTTATATACTTGACATTTGAACCCCTCCTAGTTTCCCCAGGAAAGAATCCCAATGCAATATACCTGTCTCACATATGGCTGTTACATGGTCAAACTGTGTACCAAGTTTGGTGAATTTCTACCCAGTAGTTCTGAAATCTTTAGCTCACTTACTTAACAGGCCAAGAAAGCTTATGGTATAGCCATGTTGTGTATCACGAGTACATCAACAGTTACAGTTTAAATTTATTAAAAACAACTGGACTAGTTTTGACTGAATTTGTCAGTGAGTATCCAACAGGAAGGACTTCCACATTAATATAAATAATGCCAGTCTACCATCAAATATGCACACTATTATTAAAAATAACAAAACTTTAAATCACATCTTCGTGAAGCTGCAGAACGGGCTTAGGTTATTTTTGACAGAAAGCAATACAGCAGGAAGACGTTTAAAGTTTGTACAAATGATGATGATCTGCCTTCAGATATGGCCAGTGTTGCTGAAAATAGGAACACAAATGTTTTTCATCAATTGTTGTGATATTTCTTCAGAAAACCTACCAAACCAGTTTCAGCTAAATGTGACACAACACATCAGGGTCTTTCAGGTTTGTACAAAATTATGCTGATCTACCATTAAATATGGCCATCAGCACTAAAGATAGAAAAACATTAAAATGATTTCTCCAAAACCATGGAACAGAATTTAATTATACTTGAGAGAAAACATCGTGGCATGAAGTCCTTTCAATTTTGTAACAAATGATTACCATTACTATAAAAAAACTTCCAAATTTGTGTAAATTTTGCTGATCTGTGATTAGATATGGCCACCATTACAAATTTTAAAAAAAAAAGCATTAAATGGCTTCTCCAAAACTGTTGACAGAAAGTACCCTGGCATGAAGACCTTTCAATTCTGTACAAATGATGTTACTTCACCATCAGTTATGGCCACACTACAAATATAAACCTTAAACAACTTCTTCTAAAAAAAAAATACTGAGCTGAATTTAACCAAATTTAACCAAATTTAACAGAAAGCATCATGTCATGAAGACATTTAAAAGTTTCACAAAGGATGCTACGGTAATCTGCCTTCAAATGTGGCTGCCATTAGTGAAAATGGACAAAATGAAATTGAAGGATGCTAATGTGTCATCAGATATGAATGAAGATACAAAAAGTAAAGTAACCTTCAAATAATTGCATAGTATTTGCAATCAATTTCAGGATGACACATTTCAACAGAGAGCATTGTACAGGTACAGATTTTAGGTGGCAGGGGACAGTTTCATAAATTGGCCCCTGGCAAATTTCTTAACTTATGGCCTTGGTGTGACTTTTTGAGTTATTATTGTGTAATAATTAAAGATATGGATATATTTGTGAATTTGGTTTTTCCGGCTTGTGTTGTTCTTGAAATTGATAATAATAATAATAATAATGTGGAATTTGTATAGCGCCTAATCTTTAGAAGCTCTAAGCGCTTTACAGCATTAGACAAACATATATAATGATATGATTACAAAAAATAAACACCATGAAATTAGAAAACAGAAAACAAATGCTGAAAATATTTAAGGTAAGGAAACATTATTAGGTCTTTAAGTCTGTTCTTGCAGTCGAAATAGGTGAATGAATGAGATCACTGTGTCTTTGTGTCTAAGTTCAGTGGGCAGTTTGTTCCACGATGCTGGACCCTGGTATGCAAAAGAACATTGTCCATATGACTTTATTTTCATAGTGGGAATAATGAGAATACGATTTGTCAGAAGAGGATCATAAGTATCTTGTTGGTGTGTACACACGGGTGAGGTTGGATATGTATGTTTGACTGGAGCCCATCAGTGAAACGTAGTACAGAGAACAAATTTTGTGTTTGATTCAGGATCAGTTGGATAGCCTGTGTAGGGTACAGAGCAGGGGGGAGGTGTGCTTTGAATGTGGTACTCTAAGGATGATCCGAGCAGCTGTGATTTGAACTTTCTGAAGTTTCTGGAGTAGATATTGAGATGAAACAGACAGAATTGAGTTACAATAGTCCACTCTTGAAAGTACTAAGGAACACACAAGTATTTTAGTGGCATCAACTAAAAGATGTGAGGTATGTTCATTTCATGTGGTTACTGCACATTATGTAGCCAGTGAAATACCAATAGTCGGCTAGGAAGCAGAGCTAACCACCTTCAGCAGTAGACATGTTGGTTCAAGGCAAGTAGAATATCTCAAAAACTGCCTGGATGACAACTATTTTGAATTGGATCAAGCTATTAAGTACAAGTTCACAATTATCACCCAGGGAAATGACTTGTGTTTGCACTGTGAGCATCATGTGTTCTCAAAATTGGCCTTCGGGCATGAAAAATGCATGTATGAATTTGGGGGTGGTGTGACTTTTTATTCTATGAATTGTCACTGACTTGTTAGGTCAAGTGAATGATATTCTTATGTTATGCTTTTATTATACCTATCCAAAAATATAGACCTTTTTGACCTCACTGGTGTATTTTATTTTTTTATGAATTTTTATATTGGGCAGGTGTACGCAACATTAAATTTGTGCATAAAAACTGTCCCTTGTACCCTTATGGTTTGAGGAAGTCAAGGGAAGTAACCTATGATGAAGACTCTTTAGAATTACAGGTTTGGTGTTATGTAGAGTTCATACCCTTGCAGAAAATTTAAAAGAGGTCCAAAAATTATTTTATAATACAAAATGTATAAATTGCAATAGAACAAGTTATCAAAAAATAATAAAATAATTCACATTATGGATTAAAATGGATCGTTTGTAATTTAACTTAAGAAATATATAAAATTGTCATGTAACAAGTAACAGTCCAAGTTGATAATAATTTGATTATATTTTGACTAGTTGGTAAAATACCAGTGAATTATTATATCTTGTGGTTAATGAGATTATTACTTGAGAAAGTGTCTCAGAGGTATCCGCAGATTTGGAAAGTGCCTCTGAGTTGTGCACAATAAAATGCAGGAAAGTGCCTCTGAGGTTTCCTCAAATAAAATACAAGAAAGTGCCTTCGAGGTGACCACAAATAAAATGCAGGAAAGTACCTCAGAGGTGATGACAAGTAAATCCAGGAAAGTACCTGTAACATGTTTTTATATTACCACACATAATATGCATTACTTTATGTCATTTCATATATTCAGTACCACTACTCACAAATTATTTTAAATGTATATTTTGTATCTATTATCTTGTAATAAAACAAATATATGATAACCCAGTGTACTGTCTTCCTGAAACACTTCCAAAAGTTATTACATGGAGCAACGAAATCCATGATTGTAAGATAAAATCATGAGAAATTCAGTAATTGATCCAGGTTGATCAGATAATGAGTTTTTTCCTGGAATCTTCTGGTCATATGTCCCTCGTCACTGAGTCTTCACAGTTCCCATGGGTGGGGATTTTAATAGTTTCCAAGTTATGAGTCCAGGAGTGAGGGCCACACTCGTCCATCCTGACCACCCAGATTAACTCCCACTGTGGCAATTAAGCATATATATTTTATGGGTGGGGTTATGAGCAGTTTCTTAGTAATGAATCAGGGCCAAGTCACCATGGGCTGGGAGGGATCCAGGGCACAGTGCAGGTCGTGTAAATGATTTTTGTGTAGAGAAAGCATTCCCATATATATATATGATCCAGGAAAGAATATAAATTACACCTGCAATAATAGACAAACTCCATGGAACAACTTCCAAGCTTTTCTTTCGTCAACTACCCAGGCGAGTGATATCATTCCTACTTTGAGTACCTGTTAATCAAATGGTGATTTAAATATATGGCTGGGTGGAGATGGCAGGAGTCTGTAAAGGTCAACAATTTTGATAATCTTTGTGCAGATGATTAACATTATATTTTAACTCATTAATGGAAAGTACTTTTTAAGGTTACAAGTTTTTGTAGCCATGTTTTGTGTTAAAAATGAGGTGTCTTGTTCATACTGACCATAAATGGATGGAAATAGAACATGACCTTTAAAATAATTATTAATGAAAAATATTCTTGTTATTGGCCGCTTGACAAAATCCAGAAAAATTACTTGACTAAGGTGTTTGAAGGAGTAATGGAGTAGAAAAATCGCTTTTGATACGCTTGCTTTTAGTGATTAAAACCACCAAGAGTCTTCTACATATTGCAGCATACAAATCCATTTTTACCTTGAGGCTAAATTGAATGCTGCATTTGTGTCTCACGGATAACTTGTCACAGTGAAAATTACTGTTCTTCTAGGGAAAAACAAGTACAGATAGGTCTAATATTTCCTGATGTGGAAGTGATATCTATAACATTTAGTCAATAGACAAGGGAATGCTTTTTGCATAGCCTTTGTTCACATTACCATCGGTCTGTGCAGTTCTTTTTCTAATGGATGAATTTGGGATCTGGCAAAATGGGCAAAGATAAATTGCAGTGCTTGTACAAACTTCAGTGGATCAATACAGTGTAATTGCAGCAGCCTCTATTAGTTCTTTCAGTGACTGGGCATCTTTCTCCATTTCTCCAATCAGGGACAGACTACTACTAGAGAAGAAGCATGAGCTGTGTTTAATTTTTGGGTAATACTGGTAAGTCAGAAATAAGAATATCTCTAGTACTTGCTCAGACTGCATGAAGTTGAAGAGTAAAATCACTAATGTTCTGATTACAGTCTCATCATTAATTTCATTATCAGATATTTTTGGTGCGTGTGGCATGTGTTGTAAAAATCTTTATTGTCTGTATGTTGAGTTCTCTGAGTCTGCAATTTCATAAAGATGAAAAGTGGCTATGCAATGCTGATAAAAGGTTAACATTGAATAATGTAAAATTTAATGGCACAAAAATTTAGGTAGATAAATGTGGAAAATGCACTTAGTGTTAACCTTATATGTTACTTCTAAATGTGAAGATTGTATGTTAATATTTTCTTTATTCGAACTCTGCATCTAAGATTTGAATTAATTTTTCTTTATTCGAACTCTGCATCTAGGATTTGAATTAATTTTTCTTTTTCTTTGTTGTAAACCATTGGGATTATATGTTTGATAATGTTACTTGTTTCATAGTTTGTTTTTTTTACACTTCCTAAGTTCTTTATGAGATTACCCAGTATGCATTGATTGTAATTAGGCATTACTTTAGAATAGTTAAATACTGTGTGATTGCTTATTGGTCGAGTCCAACTGCAACCTACATGGACTTGGATCTATTCTCACATAATGCACTGGCAGATCTGGGTCTATGCAGTTTATTAGGAGTAACCAGTAGGACAAGCAACATAGATTTTGATCTGCCAGCAAATTGTGGAGAGGCAGATTTAGGTCCTATGTTGTTTGCAGTTGGACCTGACTTAAGTATAATCAATATTGTCTTTATAAATGTACTTTGCAAAATTTATTTAGTGTGGACACTAAACCAAACTTTCTGTCCAGTAACTGATACAACTTTGGACAGATTGCATGTCTTCCTAGTAGCAAAAACCAAAGAATGCTGAAAGTACTGTAACACTTTGCCATATTAAAATGGAAACCGGAGAATACCCTAAGTACTGTAATACTTAGCCATTCAGTGTAAGAACCAAAGAATACTCTTAAATACAGTATTGTAATATTTAGCCATTCAGTGTAAGAACCAAAGAGTACTCTAAGTACAGTAATCTAATACTTATCCATTCAGTGTAAGAACCAAAGAGTACTCTAAGTACAGTAATGTAATACTTAGCCATTCAGTGTAAGAACAAAAGAGTACTCTAAGTACAGTATTGTAATACTTATCCATTCAGTGTAAGAACCCAAGAGTACTCTTAAGTACAGTATTGTAATACTTAGCCATTCAGTGTAAGAACCAGAGTACTCTAAGTACAGTATTGTAATAATTAGCCATTCATTGTAAGAACCAAAGAGTACTCTAAGTACAGTATTGTAATACTTTGCCATTCAGTGTAAGAACCAAAGAATATTCTAAGTCAGTATTGTAATACCTAGCTGTTCAATGTAAGAACCAAAGAGTACTCTAAGTACAGTATTGTAATAATTAACCATTCAGTATAAGAACCAAAGAATATTCTAAGTCAGTATTGTAATACTTAACCATTCAATGTAAGAACCAAAGAAGAAATACGGAAGTACTGTTACACTTAGCCATATTAAATTTAAATTAAAGAAAACAGGATAAATATAGTTTTCATGGCAGGAAATTAGTTGATTGATCTTTTTTCTGGACCTCAGTAGTATGTATGCAATGTTACTTTTTATTATCAATATTTTTTAAGGCATTGATCAGCGTTCATTAAGCGTAGAAGTTTATTAATTTGCTGTCAGCTATGCAGTACAGATCAGACCTACTCAGTTTGTTCTATGAGGGACTTAAAAATAAAATAAAACAGAAACAAGACAATAAAACAACATGATGAAAAAGAATTTTTGACTATGTCTAATTAAACATGGCCAACTTTGGCAATCCATTCAGATGTCATTGGGAACCAGCAGGTGATACTGGGTAATATACATTGCAGTAATGTTCTGGGTTATTTGTTTGTTTGTTGAAAACTGTTTGGTAGTACTTTCGTAATGAACATCCACAGTCTTTATATCAGAATTGAAATTGACAAATGTACACAACTGTCATGTAACTGTTGAGTATGGGTGGTTTCAAATCATTGTCAAGTCCAGGCCTGATCACATTAAGTTATACATGCCAATGTTTTATATCAGTCGAGTTTACATGCATTTATGTGGCGGGTTTCTGCAAAGTAAACACTATTTGGAACAGTACTGTCTACTGTTTAGTGTGATTTCACCTCAAACACAGTATTTATAAAGCAGAACACAAATATTACTATAAATTCTGGTTTATAGGACTTGCATGAAAATGGAAGCAATAGACTTGCTAGTTAAAATCGATGGTAAACAACGTTAATGGACACTTCACTTTGCGGTGGGTAGTATTTAAATTACCTGTAATATTTTCAAATTATTAGATTTCAAGGTAACTGTAGATACAGATATTGTGTAATGAATGCCATCATGAAATGGATAAACACAGTGCATACCATATATACATTTCTGAATGGGATTAGTGGCATTAGAAATGTAATATTTGAATTCAAAATATTTTTGACTGCAGACATCAAGAGCTTCCAACATTACTGTTAGATTTATCAAATCTTTTGGTATGTTGCACTTATAAGAAGACCTATACTCTGCATGAATCAAATTTTCAGTAAAATAGGTTGACTGATAAACAAGTATATATGGTAGTGCAAAATGGTTGGTTCTTTGTCAGTGGAAGCCAGATTTGTACAAACTGTATAATCTGTGACATCATGCCTTCTTTTCAAATAATGCCTACATTCAAAATCTTATTGCTTTATTTTCTGTCGACTCCAGATTTTTTTATATCGGCTAAAAAATTGTTTTCTAAAAGTATAAATTTCATCATACATGACCGCATGGTCTCTCACGACATAAATAAAAAGATCTGTCAGATCAGTATAAATGAAATAGAGGATCTCAAATGGGTAATGATTTAATATTGAATTTATGAAAGAGTTGAATAATGTCCAGCTTTTGCGAGCCTTGGCAAGCAAGAGCGGACATTATTCAATGAGTTTCATAAATTTAATATTAAATTGTTACCCATTTTTGTCACATAGTTTTTATTTCAGTGGAAATAATTTAGATAGAAAGAAGAACGAATAATTTTGTTCATTCTGACAGACGGTGCACCTTTCATTTGTTGTGCATAAAATATAGTCCCAAACAAAGCTGAACTGGTAAAAGTAGATTGTACTGTTTTACAAACTATAAATCAAAGAAAAAGCTTCCATCCGAATAAACAGAACATTTTATAATGACAAAATCATTTTTCAAAACAGAATGATCAATGCGATGTGATACGGTACACAGTACAGTAGGCCTACAGTAGAGTACATGTTTACCCTAAAATGTCACTTTCAGAACTAAACGTTACATTGTTGCGATCTTCATGTGAAATAGGATTACTGGATGCAAAAATTCCCACATTTACTGCAATGCATTTGTGACCGGATATTTGCAGTATTTGATTTGGAACAATAGACTGTACAGAAGACGTCAACAAATTTCTTTTCATGTCGGATTTACATCCCATATATACTGTGTAAAGATGCTGTGGTTGGATAAAGTTCTGTCAGTTAGGAGACCCATTTAAACCATGCTTGTATATATGGTGGATTCTATATCTATGTTACAGATATACCGCCCCCCCCCCACCCCCCGCCACCCGCTATCAAATAAGTAATACCCTTAGTTTTACTTCTTATTGTTGTTCTTGTCTTGTAGTTTTACGCCATTTTTCTTATGATGATATTGTTAAACATGACATAACAAACCCCTGTGGGGGTAACATATCAATATTCAGACAGCTGAGATAATTTTTCCTCAATTTCCTTTCGCAAGTCGAGTTAAAAAATGGCCGCCAAAAAATGTTCATTCAAAACAAAACATTCCAGAAGGCGGGGTTAAAAACATTTTCCCACGATCCCAGCCAATCAGTAAAGAGGATCGTGCACAATAATTTCATGGGCTTATTTGGACCAATCAGAATCACATAAAGTGATATGTTCACACGTATAATATCAAAAATATGAAACTGCACACACTGTAGGCGAAGTGTACCGACTGTGTGATAAAATGCCATATTTACACTACCATGATGTTATAACATATTGGATATGTATCTGTACATGTTTCTATTTTGCCAATTAAAACTTTTTGTCAGTCATTTAAGATTATTCATAAGATTTCAGTAGCTGTTAATATCATTAACACAGTGGAAATTTTTTTTACAAAGTATAGCATTCTTGAAAGGTCATATTTTTCATGAGGAAATTGGGGGTTTTTTGTCACAAAGATTTGTTAAACTGTTACTTTTTTAATGTAATAAAGTCAAACAATTTTAAAAAATGAATCAATATTTCATCAGAAATCTTGTTTTGATGAGTCATATTTCTTCACAAAAACTTCCATTCTTCATGAAGACTATTACTTTTTTAAAAAAATGTAACATAATGTTCGAGTTTCAGATGGCCTTTGAAATTTCATCTTTGTTTCTTAATGTCAGGTTATTTCCGATATTGTAAATGGTATATTGATATAATCTTCGTGAAAAAATAATACGGAAAAAAAAATATTATTTTCTCTTCTAAGTATGATTTTCATCAGTATTATCTTTTATATATTAAAACATTGTATGTGTATTAAGTATTCTACAATATTTTTCTTTTCTCTAGAAATAATCTATCTGAGTAATGGATACAATTACTGAACAATAATTTCCTCACACTGCAAAATTAAAGAAAAGTAAATAGATACAAGTTATTATGACCATTGTTCAGAAAAAAAATTAACAAAATTCAGGGAAAAAAATTACAAATTTGAGCTTATATGGTCATTGATAAAGAATTCTCAAATATACCAGTATACTATTGATGGGTTGTTGATGATCACGGGTTCTTGTATTCAGTATTTACACTCAGTTAAGGTTAATATGTTTGATGTCCTCTCTCCCAGTGCGGTCAGCTTTGGAGATTGATTTAACCAGGTATTCATGGTTCCTGTGAGAAAATCATGATCTGGATATGTGCTTGGAATTGCCAATTTGATGAAAGCTTCAGCCATAAAATGGAATGTGTACCATATATACTCGCATATAAGACAAGTCAAACTGCAAACTGCACAGATCCAGATCTGTTGGCACATAATACACAGGCAGAAATGGGTCTGTACAGATTGTCCTGAATAATCAGTAGAACAAACATGACAGACCCTGATCTACAGATGCATTATGTGACAGCAGATCAGGATCGTTGTTGTTTGCAGTTTGACTTATAAGCAAGTATATGGTACTTTTTTTGTTAAGGTATGTGAGAGTATATCTTGTACTATATGGCAAATAATGTTTGTCAATGTGAAGTCCTGATGTCATGAATTTTAGCAAAACATTTCCTTGTATTCTTTTAAATATCCAGTCTTTGCTTCAGTGCAACTGGATTATAATGCCTTGCTCAGGGACACACCATGGTACCCAATCAGGATGGTCAAATGTTAGGATTCATACAGGCACTTTTCTAGTCATTAGTCTAGGCATACTTACAGTTAAGGAGGCACTCTTTTGGACTCAAGGCAGTCTTCTGTCTCATGTCTAGGCATGCTTACAGTTAAGGCACTTGTCTGGTGTCAGGTTTAGGCATGCTTACAGTTAAGGCACTATTCTGGTCTCAAGTCTAGGCATGCTTACAGTTAAGGCACTCATCTGATCTAAAGTTTAGGCATGCAATAATTATGGCACTCTTCATGTCTGGGCATAGTTGCAATTAAGGCACTATTCTGGTCTAAGCATGCTTACACTTAAGGCACTTTTCTAGTCTCAAGTCTAGGCATACTCATAATTAAGACACTCTTCTGGTATTAAGTTAGGCATACTTGCAATTAAGGCACTGTTCTGGTCTCAAGTCTAGGCATACTTGCAAATAAGGTACTATTCTGGTCTCAAGTCTGTGCATGCTTACAATTAAGACACTCTTCTCAGTCTCAAGTCTAGGCATGCCTAAATTAAGGTACTCCTCTGGTCTCAAATCTAGGCATGGCTACAAGTAAGGTACTATTCTGGTCTCAAGTCTAGGCATACAATTAAGGCACTCTTTTGGTCTCAAGTCTAGACAAGCGACATTTAAGACACCATGACTTGCTGCAGTTGAGTTAGGAATTGTGCTCAGGAGGAGTAAGATGTTTTCGATAAGCAAAGAGTTTTATAATATGTGGTAACAGAATGGATTGGATAGACTGCTTCAAAACAATTTCGACATTATCTGTGATGTCATTAACACATTCATTACCTGAGAAATGTTCGTGTACCCATCATAATTGAGAGATGATTTTTCTTTTACAGTCTGATCAACTCTTTCCAGTTCTCTCCTAAAATTGCTATGAACAGGTTTCCAATTAATTTAGTCATTAGTCACTATCATGATTGAAATTTATGTTGTGTACATGAAACATTAGCCATTGACATCGGAACCATTTTGCAAAGACTGCAAATTTTGTAAGTCTGAGTAAGTACTTCCAGCTTTTAAAATGAATAAGATTAAGCTGCTTATTGGAAAATGTTATATTGCAAACCAATACTTAATTCATGATCACAGGAAATCCAGATTACAAATTATTGGAATCATAAATTAAGGGCTGTAGCTACTAGAGTGTAATTATATCTCAGACAGAGAGAATCTACATGATAATGTTAATAATAAAATGTTTGCAGCCATCTTGTTTAGAAGCTCAGCTTCCCAGCAGACAACATAATCATAAAAAGCTCTTTTCCCTTTGTTGTTGCCATAGTAACTCCTTGACCATGGAAAAATAATAACTAATTTGATCTAAAAAAAATTTGGTTTCTTTGCCTTAAGTTTTCTAAACATGGTAGATGGTATAGTTATGGTATTGATAGTAATATTTGAGATAAAATATCATCTTTTGGACTTTCAACAGTTGCTAATACTTGGCTAACACTGTGTGAGATATCGTAGGTCATAGATAATTGTAGATTCCTTAAATGCACTGCCTTAGCACACATCTCCATCGATCGACTGCCTCTGCCTTTTCTGTAAACAGTGGTCATTTTATACTGTCTCATGTCCTTTGTTGTTACCTCATAATAGTGTCAGTCATGTCATGACCATTTGATGCAGTGTCATCACAAATAACAATGCAAGCAATACTTTGATGTTATGGAAACTGAAAGATTTATTTCGGGTGGGGGGGGGACCAAGTGGACTAAGGTACTTGCCTTTACAGATCACCAACATTTCACCTCTGTTCATGTGGGTTCGAGTCTCATGCTTGGCCAGTGAAGGAATGCATGCCAGTAGTGTCCTGAAGGGTTGGTGGATTTTCTCTGGTTTTCTCGGGTTATTCTTGTGCTGAAAAATGTTATACCCCAAAACAACAACGACAACAATAATTTTTTTTGTTACTAAAGTTTCAGGAATTACATTAAAATTTAAAAAGTATTTTATTGATAGTGAAACATTGTGAACTATTTAATTTCATCACATCTTTTTTTATGAAGCTGTATTCTTTATATGTTGCTGAATCTTTATCAAATAAAGCCTTGCCTGTTTTTTTAAATTTTACTGATGATACTTCCAAATCTCTTTAAAATAATCAGTTATTCACTTCACATCAGGAATAAATATATTCGAAATACTCCATGTACAGAACAATATTTAAGAACCCTTTTCTCTTACATGCCTTATCTAGTCACTTATAAGTCAGGTTCATTTGCATACTGCATGAACCCAGATCTGCCATTGCATCATCAGCAGATCTGGGTATAATGCAGTTTGTTTGGGTGGTTTTCAGTGTCTAACAGCCAATCAGATCTTGATAAGGAGCAACTTTCTTCACGACAGCTGAATTCAGACTGAAAATATGGGTAACCTACCCCATTTTGTTATGGAGCCTCAGCTTTTAAAGATGGTATAATTTTAAATGAATGAATCTCCTATAGATACTGTATGCATAAAATGACTTGTGTTGTATGCAAAAAGTGAGAATCAGCAGGGGATGTTTTTGTGGGTATAAGTGTTAGTTTTACAAAAAAATTATCAGCAGTTGCAGTTGTGGATATGTTTCTGGTGAGATCCTATTGCCTTCACTAATGGATCATCGCTTTGAGGTCCCAGGCCTAGCATTGAACTTAAATTTTTTGTATTGAGAATAGCTAGTTGAGAAATTTACTAGTCCTGCAGAATCTTCACTAGTCCTTGACACAAATAATGTCAGAAATTGAGATTTACTAACCATTGGACTTTTTAAGTTAAGAAAACAACTAGTCCATCAGGAAATTTACTAGGCTTGGGTTATTGGACTACCATAAATTTCAAGCCTGGGTATCTTACTACTGTAGTACTGTTACATGTATTTGTAGTGGCTATCACATAGTGTTTTGGCTTAATAGGACAGTGTACAAAATAGCTACATAGTTGCATCTTATTAAAGCAACACAAATGCTCATACCAATAAAATCTTTTAGTTTACAATGTACGACACTTTTGACTTGATGTTGACTTGATGTTTGCCAACGTTAAAGCACCCCCACTGAATCAGATTTTATTTCTTGGGGTCAAGTCAGTGGTGTTTTGTATCTTTATTCATTATCTCAGTCTTTTAAGAGTTGAAAAATAGCTGTCAGCAACATGATTAGATCAATTGTGACCAGTTTTGAATTAATGAGTGGACTTCACCTGAATGATGTCAGAGATTGATGTAGTTTTATTTAGCTGTTTATAAACAGAGGTGCTAATTGAGATGCGAGGAACGGTACCAGAGTTCACTAATGAGATCACATATTGATTTCTTTAGACTGATTCAGAACCATAATGGTCTGATGCTAGTGATCTTCCTACATTAACCAGCATGAATATTTATGCATTTCTTGCACTGATGAGACAGATTGATTCATTTCTATTCCGTGACACCATTAGCTATTCAAGGCAGGGAGCTTATTTTCATTTTCACTTGAGACAAAGTTTTCATGTTGTTTCCAGTTATATTTATGCAGATCTGATTCAGAAAGACAGCCAGTCTTATTCAGAGAGATAGCAAGTCTTATTCAGAGAGACCGCAAGTCTGATTAAGAGAGACTTTGTATCTCCAGTTTCTTCGATGTGTTGCACCAGTGGGATGATTTACAATCATACGTGTATGTGTTTGTGTGCATGTGTGTATTGGACACGTGATTTTCACCTACAAATCACCTTTTTCTCCAATTTCCAAACTTAATAAGTTTTTGAATGTTTGACCATCTGTGTTGTTTTAATGTCAGATTTGCTTTAGATGCAACAAAAGGCAATCAGGAAAAAAACTCCAGTTTTGGATCTGGTGATATGTCACCAGTAGAAAACCTGTTTTTTTTTTAACAATTATTTCTCTTCTAGATATATTTTTTTAATGTGAATATAATATCTACATTGCTTGCATCTCTGTAAAGCAGCCTCTTGTTCTTTATTCCATTACCACCAGTATGGCTCTGTCGTGAACTGTGAGTTCATGTATTTTTCTGATTTTCTGAAAGCTTGTCTAAGAATTAATATATATTTATTTTGTCAGTTTTCATGCAGAAGCTATGAATTAAGCAAAAAATATTAAAATTTTGTGAAATCAGTGACATTTGTCCTTGGTATATTAAATTCTCATGGATTGGAGCTTATTTCCATTTTCATTTAAGATGGGGGTAGAAGACAAATCTTACTTGGTACTGGAATTGGACCCTTGCAAGCCTGGTTCATCTTACCCAACCCCCCAACTGGATACACTCAACTTTGAAATGTGTTGACCCAGATCTGCCCATTATGTAACAACAGATCATGGTTTATGCCATTTGCATGTCCCAGGAGTCTTGTTTAAACCCACCATTAACAGTTGGGTCAGTAATCACTTATACAGATAGACACTTTTCACAATCTTGTGTAAGAACTGTCTCTCATGCAGGGTGTATATCGAATCAAGGTGTAGGGACCTGACAGCAATGTGATGCACAGAACATGGTGTCAGATTATAGGTTGCTTTATCCTATATTTGAATATTCTTAATTTTAAATGATCATCTATTATGCTCATTGTATCAGATCTGTTATTTTTCTTTTTCCTTTTAAAACTAGCCGCCCTAATGTCAGAAACCTTTATTTGACTCTAGATCTTGCTCAGAAGTATTCAGATTTCAAGCAAGATTTTGAAGTGAGGATTATTATTTCAAAATGCTTAGCAAAGTTATATGATGGAGAAGTCTGCTGGATTCCGAAATTCAGCTGACAGATATTTATTAATTTATGGCAATTTGTAAAGATGTTTTTCTCATTTTGATATGAATATCAATTTTTTTTCATGTTATAGTAAATATCTTGTAGGCCATGAGTAATTACACACAGGGATGTTTTTAAACAGAGTACTTTCAAGTCAAATTTACATGAATTAATCTCCCAAGTTGTTTTTCAGTTTGTATTTGTTTTTTAGTACTTTTTATTAGCTCTTATGACCCAGTATTGTTCTGACATGACAGAATCTTATCTGTACATACATATAAATAGACATACATACATACACCTCTCCCTCGATAACTCGTGCACATCGGGGTCCAAAAACACAGACCGCGCTATAAGCGAGGGTGCAAGTTACCGAGGACCTCCAAAACACCCGCTAGACATCCAGAAAACCGTGTGTTTGGGGTTGGGGGGAGGGGGAACTGGGCTGTTTAATGGCTGAATCCTCGTTTTATAATCGAGTCGAGAAAAATCGTCAATAAAGCGCTTTTTCTGATGAAGTTGTTCGTTATTACCTATATATCACATTTATTTTCAAAATGTCCAACATCTGAAAGATCGTTAACATGATTGCAACTGGTTTCAACAACCAAGCACGGTATGCAAAAACATTGGTGTATTACGTCATGACTTTTTGTTTTGTTGATTAGTCTGGTTCCTGGAGTGTTGTATAACAGTATTTCACGAAACTAGGAGTCTACGAAGCAGGGAACCAGACTAACTGTTGATACACTACCAAACAAGGTTCCTTTTCTATCAAAAACACGTAACATTTATTTCATCAGACAATTGTCTACGTCGAAACTCAATTTTTGTATTTTTCAATTAGTAAAAATATTCATGTCATGATTTCATTGCAAAAGTAATAGTGAAACTTCTTAACATGCTTGAGGATATCTCTATGTGCGAATTCAAGAATTCTCTAAAACACGTTTTTTCCACAACGGTCCGTATCTGTGAAACAAAGCTTATTATTTTACGAAGTACTCATTTCGCTTGGCTGCCTTGCTATCTTTAATCACATTTATGATTGAGTAGGTAATTTTTAAGGTAATTTAATTAGATATGTACACAATAAGATGCATCACAGTGTTCGATTGATCAAATGAAATGAGTTATCCGACATACAACCGTTGCCACTGGTTCTTAAGCATATAGGATTTGTATGCCTTTTGACTTTTTTTTTTTCAATTCCACCTGCTTTATTTGATTCAGAAGACATAATTACCATGATAATAGAAAAGGAGGCCCTCTTTTTATTTAGTGCAACAACACAACAGATGCTTCCGCTAGTCCGATATCACAACACGGTGGGCACTTAATTAGGTTCTCAGTGAAACGCTCGCGGACATAACTGTTACAGTAGATTGACATATTTTACGTTTAATTACAAGAGGACACATTGCATTTATGATGATTACACTTAAAAGGAACTAAAAGATAGAACTAGAACACAAATTTCAATTGATAAAAAAATGTGTTTAATTCGTATTTATTTATTAAAGTACTGCCTCCACTTGGCATAAGTGACATTTTCATTGATCGAAATGTCCTTGAATATTGCTAATTGCGGTTTACTAAGAATGTCATTTGAAAAGAAAATGTAACAAATTATATGACTTCTTATTAAAAGTCATTATTTCATAATGTTGATTAAATTTCCAGGTCCTGTCTACCATTTTCGACGATAAAATGAGAGGTATATCAAGTTTTCGTTACCAATTTCAATTGCGATTTTCTTCAAGTTCAACCAGTAAGAATCAATTTTTTTTGTATTTTCTGGTTTAAAAATTGGGATCCATGCCTGACCCCGCGTTATTAGCGGGTTCGCGAGTTATCAGGGCGAGAGTTATCGAGGGAGTGGTGTACATCCATATGTTCATACATACATACATTTCTAAAACTATACATAAAACTGTTTATTGACTCTTATACTTATGAAACTTTCTTTGATGTAGATAAAAATGGCTTTATTATTCATGCAAGTTATTATTAGGGCCCCAATTGGCAGTCATCAGAATCCTACATAGTGATCATGTCTGTCAGTATTTCTATCTGTCCATCCATCCATCTGTCAGCAAGGTAATATAAATGGGAATTCTTGGATTTGAAACAAATTTGGTATGCAGCTTTATATTGGTAAAATGTCAGAAGAGTTGCATTCCCTATCATCATTTACAGTAGTTTTGGCTGCTGATTACTGTCTTCCTAATTTTCATTTTCACAAAGATCCTGAATTTTGTGTCCTCCTGAAACTGGTTTCTGCATCATCGCTTTACCACAATGACCAAATTTGTGATACAAAAATTTATGAATTTATGTTGATGACACCATGAAAAATGTTTCGTTTTCAGCTTTCCACAACATTACTTACAAGAGTTATGCCCCTTGATTGCCTGTACATTCCACATTGGTTTCAGCAGGAAACCTTAAGCAAAATCACTTGGATGTCAACTGTATTTAATATGCCACTATTTATTGAGTCTGATTTCCAGTGTTCCACAACAATATTTGCAGGAATCATACCCTTATGGCTTGTATCTTAGTTTCCACAACATACCTTTATAAAGGCTTGCTGATTTTCAAACAAGTCTGGTTTTGAGTTTTATATTGATGAGACCTTGAATGGGTTTACTTTCCAGTGTTCCACAGCATCATTTACGGAGTTAATGGCCCTGATTGCTTGTCCTCCTGTGTTTTGTTTCTGCAGCATTTCTTTTCCTTGCATTGTTGAAGTTCAACCAAGACTAATGCAACCCTGAATGAGTTTGACTTCTAGCATTCCACATTAGCATTCAGAATAGTTATGGCCCTCTGATTGCCTGTCCTTTGGTTTCTGGAGCATAACTCTACTGGGAAATGTTGGATTTCAACCCAATTTACCATAAACCTTTATACTGATGAGGTCTGAACAAGTTAGATTTCACATATTACATGTTATTATTTAAAAAAGTTATGTCCCCTGATTGCCTCATCTCCTAAGTTTATTTTCCCAGCACAAGTTCCTCTATTTAAGGCCATGACAAGCAAATCATACTGAGTGGGGCCTTTTGTATGTTATCTAGGCTCTGCAGGAAAGGAGGTGTGGGTGGGTACAGAACAATGGACATCAGTGATGCAGTTATCAGCTTGACTTGTGTATTACACAAGAAATAGTAAAAACACACTAGTCACATAATTATTTAATATTTAAGTTTTTTAGAGAACCATTGGTACATGTTGAAGAAAATCAGAAACTGAAATTTTGCATGAATTCATGGTTAAAATACATATGTATTCATCAATAGATGCCTTTGAATTGCATTCATAACAGTGCATTGTATCCATAACAGTGAGTTCATAATGATTGTAACAGAAGCCATTGCATTGCATCCATAACAGTGAGTTCATAATAATTACAACAGATGCCATTTTTTTGCATTCACAACAGTGAGAAACATAATTTTAATCATTTCAGCATTGATCATAATTTATCTGAATTTAGTAAATAACAAATTAAATAAAGAATCAAAGATATAATACAGTTATGTTTCAGTATGCACCTGTGTGTCTGTCTGTATATGTATTTGTGTACACACACACACACACTGGAATTTTCTGTGCATTTAAATATTGGTGCAAAAGGCATACTGAATTCAACTGATTGATGAAATAAAATACTGCAATGCTTACCATTTGAAAAAGAGCAATTGTCACCAGAACATTCTGTTCAAAATAATATTAATTTTGGACACATGGTATACCACCCCTGTGTTTTCAAGACTCAAGTTATGTCAGCCTGAAAAGATGTAATGTTTCCATTTCCGGCTATGGAAATGAAATGCATTACTTTGGACTCTTTCTGTCAGCATTTCATCCAAGGAACTCGGTCTGGTTTATAGCTGCTTTTACTAAATCAACGTAACAATGCCACTAAATGGCAAGAGATATTAAACTGAACCAGTCTTGTAAAGAAATTAGTAAAAGTTCAACATTTTATAAAAATAAGTTATTATGTTGGAGAGAAACAACCATGAATAGGTTGTAATGTGTTTACAAGTTTCGTTTATGGTGAAAACATTACTAAAGAATTTAGAAACAGGCTTTATACCCTGGGATTGCTGGACAATCCATTCTAGCGGCAAGTTGAAAAGTTGATTAGCAGACGTTAAAGAAGGTGTGGGACAACTTCTTGCAAATAAAAAACTTGGACTAAGATGCACTATTGTTCTGAGGTTAACACTTCTATCTTTTAAATATTTTTATTTGCATGATTCTAAAATCATAAATATTTTAAATAGGTTTTCCTGTGTTACAATATCAAGAAGGTCATGGAGTGGGTCTCCATGTTGACATTTAGAAATCACATTTTCATATGCATTTAGAATAGAAATGTGGGATATTTATGTACACTTTATAAATATCACATACCTAAATTAAAAGGACGATCGTTCTGTCTTGATACCAATTGGATTTTCAACCAAAAACAACACGGGATAAAATGTTTACAGCATCGTTGCGCAGAATAACGCGATGCACAGAATAGGCCATCATGGTGGTATATATATTGAAGCTAGATTTGATATTTAATTCCTTGTTAAGAAATGCTATATACATCATAATATTTTTAGTGGTAAACATTGTTTTCCAAAAAACTGATTGATTTTCTGATATTGGTTGATTGATTATGTGACATTGGCTGACAACATGGTTAAACCACAAGTGCATGATGAACATCTTTCATGTATCAATTTTATTGTGTTATAAAGCAGTACCTGATGGCTCAACATCTTTTGGGATTAACTTTGATTTGCAGTTATTTAAATTGGTAAATTATTTTATTTATCAGTTCATGTGTATGATCAGATTATCCTTGATAAAGAAATGCTACAGTAGCCAAAGTCATTAAGATGGTCAGTAAATGAGCATAACCTCGTTTAAATGATTTTGCCAAATGCTGATGCAGGACATGTATGAACAAGCATTTGTGAACTGTTGCATGTCCTGGGTTGAACAATAGTTGTACACAATGCTTTGAAGAGAACAAAAAAAACAAAGAAGAATTATTAGCTTTATTTCTGAAGGTTTAATCCTAATTAGATCGACAATTATAAGCTTTGTAAACATCCATCTATCTCTCCATACACTTGATAGTCAATGTTCAAGAGTTTTCCGATTGACAGTTATTAGCTTTGTAAACATCCATCTATCCATCCACACACTTGATGGTCAATGTCCAAGAGTTTTCTGATGAGGCTCACTATATTAGAGTTGTTTTCGTAGCTAGCAGAATTTATCATTCCTGTTTCATATCAGTCTCTGGGAATCTATGACTTGAGTTTGCAGTTGTGTTCAGATATAATTCTAGAATAATTATTTAAATTATTCATTGGAATTACAAAGAACCCATTGATAAAGAGTAAAACTACTTTGGGATTATTGAGAACTCATTCAAAGACATTCGAGGTAAATAAAGGGCAGGTTTGACAAAAATAGGGCCTTATAAACCTTCTCTATGTATTAGCTATATGGAAGGGTCTTACACCATATCTATCCATATAACATCATCTATTTGTAAACAGTATAGACCCAGATCTTCCATTGGAAAATTGGCTGACAGAGCAGGGTCTATACTATTTGGCCTAAGTTTGATTATGAGTGATTATGTTCTGTATATACTAGGTTATAAATCTAGTCCAACTACAGACAACAGAGACCCTAATTTGCCATTGCATAATGTGCTGGCAGATCAGGGTCTGTGTTGTTTTTTCTACAGATTACTCCTGCATAGACCCAGATGTGCCATTATATCATGCACCAGCAGATTGGGATCTTTACAATTTGACTGTATTTTAAGGATTCTGATACTTTTAATTTGTCATTTATTTGATATACTTTTTCTTAAAGAAGTTTTCATCTTTACATCTTAATTGTTTACCTTATACAGATATGTGTTTATTTTTATTCTGATGGGTTTATGTTCTAATGGTTTTAGCAGTTGAATACCTGTACCACTTATTAGCATTTGCTCATTATGAGATAACCAGGGTTCTGCTGATGTGCCATTATCCATATCCATGTTGGGTACACAGATATATGTAGAGTTAACAGATCTAACATGAGAATAATTGGATGTAAGACAGTAAATACATTGGACCTCCAAAAAAGTTTTCTTAGGCAGCATGGTAGAAACTTAACAGCTATGTAATTCACTCTGATTCTAATTTTCAGGTGCCGGAGAAATTAGTACATTCGAATGACATGTTTCCAAAAGTAACCTTACGGTTCTATGTCACAATATTATGCAGTGGCTATTTTGGTATCCTCTACATTTTCCATGGCCATCTTCAGCAAGAGATACAAAGCAACAAAGCAGATACAACCTGGGTCAAATGGAAGAATACCGCTTACAAAATAATGGATAAAAGCAGTTACAATTCAACTAGAACAAAGAAACTGAATAAAATTGATGACTTGACACAAGTGACCAGAAGACCATCTGCTTATCAACAGAATATGGTAAAAGATGATGTTGTCATCACTGCCTCGCATCCAAGCTCAGATGGTACTTGTTATCTTCCCCCCAACTCGATAATGAGGACATTTCAATTCATGGAAAAAGGTGGAATTTATATCTACTCTGCATATCTTGATGAAAGACTGCCAGATAAAAGGTTCATCAGAATTATGACTCTAATGATGTCTGCCCAGAAGTCTAAAAAGACTGTTAGCTTCTTTTGCCATTTTAAGGAAAACTTGGAAAAACATAATGCAAGCATTTATGAATTATGTGAGAATCATGGAAAAGAGTATGGGGGATATATGGTATCATGTGTAGTGCCTAAACATGTTACAGATGTATGTCAGATTACTGTTAGTGCAGAGCTATTCTCAATAGACTCTTCTGTCAAGTTAGAGAGTACAAGGGCCATAACTCTTGATGTTACAAAAATAAATACTAAGCATGCTCAATATAACTATGGTGTGTGTGTACCTCCGTTATTTGGAAAGCCAAGAAAAGAGCAACTGATAGAATTTATTGAGATGCATAAATTATTAGGAGTTAGTCATTTTATTTTTTACAATTTCAGTATAAAAGATGCAATAAACAAGAAAGTTTTAGACTACTATAGTAAGAGAAAGGAAGTTACTGTGATTCCATGGACTTTGCCATCTGTGATGCGAGGTGATCAGATTTGGTACCATGGCCAACTGAGTGGACATAATGACTGCATGTATCGAGCAATGTCAATGATGAAGCATTTGGCTATCATCGACATTGATGAATTTATTGTACCACATAAAGAGAATGGTACTTGGACTAATTCATTTGATTCTCTTTTCAAAGCCAATACGAATACATGTGCTCTTAGTTTTGATAGCGCTTTCTATGAGCCAGTACTCTCAGACAAAAGGGCTTCCAATTTAATTACAATGGGATCATTGACAAGATCACAGCAGTTCAGTCATGTGAGGACCAAAGTTATAGTTCAGCCTGCCAAAGTGTTTGAAACGGGAATACATCATGTTAGTAAACCTCTGAACGAAGGGATGAAGGTCATAAAGGTCAACACATCAGAAGCTTACATGCACCATTACAGAACATGTGTGCCAAATTATGGAATGAAATGTGGCAAAACCGTCAGCGACAAAACCATGCTTTGGTATTTCAAAAAATTAAAAGACAGTGTTTATAATGTTTTGAAGGAAATTGCAATAGATTCTGTTGAACTATAGTTGAAAACCCAATATGATCATAATCATTTTAGCCCTTCTTTTTATCAATCAGGTGGCTTTATGTTATTTTGGGGGGATAAACAAGTGATCAGAGTGGAACTTGTGCCAGGAGCTACCCCAATACTCGCTTGGCACTTGGCCACCTGGGTTATCTGGCATACCAGTGCATGTCTCTTTTCTGAATCTGCACATTGCTCAACCTGCCTGTCTGAGACAAATCCCTCAGTCTCCAGTAATTTACCACATCAATCCTAATGAACCATATTCCATCATTAGAGTTTTTAGTTTAAAAGGTGTTTTTGCAATGAGTGTTTTTATATTACTGGGGAGTAAAACATTTTGCTTGATGAGCCCTTGAGTTTATAAAACTGTTCAAGCATATACTCAGACTAAGACTACAATTTCAAAATTCAAGTTTTAGAATTTGGTTTCTTCTAAATTTGGTAAAAACAGACCTGGAGTGTAATGGAATCATATGCATTCCAATGACATTATGATTAATACATTTTTTAAAGTGTAATTCAGTGGCATAAATTCCAATCCCGTAACACTATGCCAAAGAGAGTTAAGGTGTGATGTAATTCAGTGTTGTAGACTTCATTCCAGTAACATTATGCTTCAGAGAGTTGTCCAGGGCATGATGCAATTCAGTGCTGTAAATTTCACCCCACCCACCCCCAATTAAAATTACCCTTAAAAGAGTGGTCCAGGGTGTGATGCAATTCAGTACTGTATTCACTCCAGTAACATTAGGCTTCAGAGATTTATGTAACCTGCCTTATTCCCAGACAGTGTTTGGGGGTATTGTGGACACAGAAAGTGTTTTGAGGTTCAAAGGGGAACAGTGCACATAACTCAGAAAGTGATGATGTTCCATAAGTTATTGTTTCATATAAGCCTATATAAAATTATTGGAAGTTCAAGTTTGATTTTATTACAAAAAAGGACAGTAGCATATCAGTTGTACTGTAATCAGACTCAAAATTTGGGCCTTGAATAACTCTCTTAAGCATACTGTCATTGGCATGAAATTTACTACATTGAATTACATCACACCCTGCATAACCCACTTAAACATACTGTTATGGCATGAAATTTACTACACTGAATTACATCACACCCTGGATAACCCACTTAAGCATACTGTCACTGGCATGAAATTTACAACTCTGAATTACATCACATACTGGTTAACCCACTTTAGCATAATTTTACTAGCATGAAATTTGCAACACTAAATTACATCACACCCTGAAGGGCTGTTTATTAGCAATATTAGAAACACCAGATTTAACAACTAATTATTCTTGTGTCTCACAGCACACTATCAACAGTATTTACTAACCAAATATATTTTCCTGAACTCCCCACTCCCCCTTTCTCGTGCTGCACTTAATAAGGAAATATTCTTCATTCTTTGATTTGAATGCTGTAAATACCTTTTCTTGTGCATCTTAGGACCTGCATTGAGATGCAGTAGACATCATAGGGCCTTTATTGAGATGCATTAGACATCTTAGGTCCAGAATTGAGATATATTAGCCATCTTGGGGCCTGCATTGAGATACATTAGCCATCTTAGGGCCTGCATTGAGATGCAGTAGCCATCTTAAGGCCTGTATTGAGATGCATTAGCCATCTTAAGGCTGGCATTGAGATGCCTTTGCCATCGTAGGCCTGCATTGAGACACATTAACCTCACAGCAGTCATCTTTTCTATCCATCCATCTGTCCATCTGTCTATTCATACTGTTTGTAACTGCAGTGCTTTTACATAATTGGATGTCATTTGGTAGGTCACTGTGCCTTATAAAGGTTTTGTCTTTTAAGGTCCAATTCAGATGTTTCTCTTCTTTCAAAAAATGGTTATTGATAGAGGACTTTAATGTGTGTTGTAAATATTTCATGAAATTTCTAAATAGAGAAAGTTATACAGATTTTAAAAGATTTGAACTTGTATATATCACAAGCTGCATGCATGACCCACTGACCTACTGTGTGACCATTTAACCAACATAAGTATGTGATAATTAGTTGAACATTCACACTTAGCTGACTGATTAGATTGGTTAGCAGGCCAGTTATTTTTGTATCATAGTTAATTGACAGCTACAGTACATATCCAAGAGTCACGTTAATCACCTTCTTACCTAAAGAGAACTTCATTTAAATTGTGTCATTGACTAATATTGTACATACTTGCTTATAAGTCCAACTGCAAACTACACTCAGATCTGCCATCACATAATGCACCAGCAGATCCGGGTCTGTGCAGTTTGTTAGGAGTGATTAGTAGAACAGATCCTGAGCAGATAGCATGTTAGGTGATGACAGATCATGGTCTCTGCAGTTGGACTCAACTTATAAGCAAGTATACACAGTATCTTATTCATATGGTAATGTGTTTTGAATTTTCTTCTGTCATGCATCATTATTCCTATGCTTTTTAAAAATCAAATTAGAGATACCATGATATCCTCTGTCTGTCCTGCTTTTAATCTGCCATTAATACATTTTTTTTCTTAATCATTCTATGTAAATTCATGAAACTTCATACAGTTGTTACATTCCGTGTATGGTTACAATCTGTGAGATGGATATTATCCTTAGCTTCCACCCTACTAAGTGATACCACTGAAAGATGTCAGAGGGAAAATATACAAAAATTTTAATTACAGTGACATTTGCAAATATTTTCTGACCAAACTTCATGTATACTGTCATAGCGGGGAGACATGTACATGACAGATTTGACATTATGTCTCAGGGTCACTTTCTAGGATGTGGGAAGGAGTAAAGGGGTGCAGAATATGCAGAAGTTTCTATAGGATTGGACAGAATGCGGGGCCATTTTGCCCTCATCCGGATACTCTGGTTTTAGAGATGTTTAAGAGACAATGGGAAAATTAGCAAAATGGCATCGCTGTATCTGAATTTGTATTTCTCAAAGAGAGAACATTTAATGATTTTCTAGAAACGTGGACAAATTTCACAGATGTGCATGTGTTTTGTTTGAACAGTGCTGACATAACATTTGGTAATGATACATATTTGTTTTCTATTTATCTAATGCTTACATGTATATCAGAGATTCCTTAATATTTTGTCTATTGATTCAGTATCAATATTTTATTTAAATTACTTTTTAAATTACACTGTACATATATTGTTATTATTTTTGAATTTAAATTATTTTTTACATTTGGCATTTGCCTAAAATTTTATGAACATTTTTATTATATTTATAGTAAGCACATGATGTTAATGTTAAATTTTTGGTATTTACAAGTATCAACCCAAACCATGTTTCCAGGTCCCCAGTTGATGTTAGTGTTAAATTTTTTGGGTATCCAAGTTTCAATCCAAACCCAGTTTCTGGGTCAACATTTTCCCTAAAATTCTCAAAAATTTCTCCTCAGATTCAGATTTTAAATTATCTTGTAAAATCACCTTTTCATTTTCAAATGTAACATTTTTGATCTTGAAAAAAGTGTTGAAAAATTGCTCAAATCTGAGGTAGTCCTCCAAAATTTCCTCAGAGGTATGGCAGGATTACTGTGAGAAAAATTCAAGAATTATGATTGTATTTTAATTCCTGTTACCTGCTGAATGTTCTGTGACAAAGTAATTATTATCAACCGATGAAGCAGTTAGAAAGATATGCAGATTCACAGATTGAGAATGAAAGTTTGAGGCGTTTTAAGTGAAATCAGGGCATTGACCAACTGAAGCATTTCCTTCCCTGACATTACATATATATAACATTCATTTTCACTTTCAGCAACTGAATTCTCATATAACGTCTGTGTGTGTTGCTTTAAATGTGCAATAAGATTTTTTTTTGCTTTCAGATTTTCTTATTAATGCCTCACAGAAAGTTTCTTCCTGCATGAAAAAAGATGTAGAACTTTTTTTTTAATGATAGAAATGTAAGATTTTTTAATACTGTTAAAAATAATTTGTCCTATATTCATCATTCTTCATGGACAATACATGATTTCCCATGCCCCTTTCCAATGGGTTAAAAGCAAGTACCAGTGGGTATTTACCCCAGAGTAGGGCATCAGTTCAAAACAATCTCCTGACATCTGTCTTTACCAAAGTTTGCAGGTGGTTATCTCTTGGGGTAAGGAAGAAGCTGGTTGATTTTGCACTGCAAGGTGCATGTCACTCTGACTGAAAGAAAAAAAATGGTTTCCATACAATAACATTAGTTCACAATCACAGACTGGAGAAAAGTTTGCATTTGGCTTGCACATCGAATAAGGATAAAGGCTGTTAATTTTGGGCTCCAAATGTCAAAAAGTCACAGGCTTAAAAATAAAAAATATAATTTGGCTTTTGCACAAAAATTTCATTTCCAGACTGTATACAATTCACCAAAGTTTATGGCTGGCTTACTCTTTGAGAAAGCAAGGAGCATATTGATTTTGGGTCAAAAGGTTAAAGGTCAGGATCACTAACTGAAAGTAGAAAAATGGTATTTGCATACTATCTTTGGTTCTAGACTCTGTTTATTAGCACTTAAGGTTGGGAAGAGCTTATTGATTTTGGTCAGAAGGTCAAAGGTCACGATAATTATGGATCAAAGAAATATAGGTTTGCACAATGTTTTTTTGTTCTGGATTAAGTTCCTTACCAAACTTTGGAGATAGCTTACACTAAGGTAAAATAGAACCTTGTGATCTTGGTATAAAGATCAGTTGCCATGGTAATGGTTAATCTTTGAGGAAAATGATGGTTTCTGCACAGCAGGTTTTGTTCAGGACCATATGACTTTGCTTTTACTGAGGCCCATCGGTCATTAAACTCCTGAGTCAGCCATGCCCTATTGCCTACAAAGAGGATAGTTAAATGGGAACAGTCACATAATGCTCCATTCGTGGTAACCTTGTTTAAAAATTATTACAGAAACTAAGAAAGGTCATATACAGAGGTGAGGAAAGTGTACTACACGGTGTGCAAGCCATGATAGAAATTGGGATCCAAGTTGTCAAGTTATTTTCTCAGTGAATTCACGTTGATTCTTCCATATTTCTCTGCAGACTTAAAGCCAGCATTTTCTGTGTATAGCCAGTGTTGGCAGTATCTGGTAACATCCTGTAGTAAGTGGCTTGACACTGTATCATGGAAACTTTTGGCAAACTTGATCTACAGCAGCAAGTCCTTAAAGGCCTGAAATATATTTCATATATGTCAATGTTATTGGCACTCAGGTTAGAGCTGAAGGTCCACAGGCCTGGAACATATTTCACATCTATCTGAGTTATTGGCATTCAAGCTAGAGCAGCAAATCCTTAAAGACTTGAAACATAGTTCACATCCGTAGTATTATGCTAGAGCTGAAATTTCCTTAAGGCCTGAAACATTTTGCATCTGTTAGTGTTAATAGCATTCGAGCTAGAAATGAAAGCCCAAAAAAAGGCTTAAAGCATATTTCATATCAGTGTTGTTGGCACTCAAATTAGAACTGAAAGTCCTTCAAGGCCTTGAACATATTTCTTATGTATCATTCTTATTCGAACTCAGGCTAGAGCAGCAAGTCGTTGAAGACCTGAATCATGTTGCACATATGTCAGTGTTATTGGCACTTGAGCTAGAGCTGAAAGCTCTTGAAGACCTGAAACATATATCATATCTATCAGTGTTGTTGGCATTCAAGTTAAAAGTCCCTAAAGTCCTGAAACGTAGTTTACGTCATTGTTACTGGCACTCAAGCTGGAGCTGAAATTCCATTAAGGCCTTGATCTCATCTGTCAGTGTTGTTGACACTATAGCTAGAGCTGAAAGCTCTTAAAGACCTGAAACATATTTCATATATATCAGTATTGATGGCATCAAGTTAAAAGTCCCTAAAGTCCTGAAACTTAGTTTACATCATTATTTTTGACACTCATGCTAGAGATGAAATTCCATAAAGGCCTTGATCTAATCTATCAGTGTTATTGACACTTGAGCTAGAGTTAAAAAGTCCTTAAATGACTGAAACATATTTCACATCTATTAATGTTCATTGTTATTGGCACTTGTGCAAGAGCTGGAAGTCCTTAAAGGCCTGAGACATATTTCTCATACATCACTGTTATTAGCACTTGAGCTCTTGCTTGAAGTCCTTAAAGGACTGAAACATATTTCTCATACATCACTGTTATTGGCACTTGAGCTCTAGCTGGAAGTCCTTAAAGGACCGAAATATATTTCTCATACATCACTGTTATTAGCACTTGAGCTCTAGCTGGAAGTCCTTAAAGGACTGAAACATATTTCTCATCTCTCAGTGTTATTAACACGTGAGCTATAGCTGGAAGTCTTTAAAGGCCTGAAACATATTTCAAATCTGAGTGTTGTTGAAAGTTTGCTTGCAAATAAAATAAATAGAATTACAAAAATCTTCAAAAGTTATTATTTTAACATTATTGGTAAAGTCACAGAATGTTACAAGTTTGAGACTTTGTGATCAGTGTTTCATTCAAATGCGATGATTTCAGGATGAATTCTTAGATATGTCTTCAACTATGGGATAAATACTGTATTGAAGTTTATTGATTCAGCCAAGATGATGTACTGTGGGATAAATACGGTATTGCAGTTTATTGATTCAACCAAGATGATGTGCTGTTTGGCATTTGTATGGTTGACAGAAAATACCACACTACATTTTACTAAATGCTGCATACATTCCTGCCAACTTTCTCAATAGGGAGGGGGGTTTCTCAGATATATTTGGGGTTTTTTATGGTTGATATGGGGGTGGAGTCATTGTGCCTATTCTAGGCAGTTGGTATGTAACAATGAATTAAAAATGGTCTAAATTATATATTTATGGACTCTTTATTTTAAAGCAGTTTAAAATGTATGGGAGAAAACATAATTGATTGATACACTGCATAAAACTGTTCTGGCCTTTACATAAGACAAAAGGTATGGCAGCAAACAAACTGTGACTTTGTCAATGGATATATTTTTGTATTGTCATTTTATTTTGTTCATTCTTGTGATTATTGCTGTTTTAATAATGCCGATATGCTTTTTTCAAAAATCTTATTCATTTTCTTTCATTTAATTTCTAAACGAGATATTCTTATGATTATTGTTTTTTTTAATGATCCCTATATGTTCTTTTTCTAATCATATTCCTTTGTTTTATTTAATTTCTAAAAGATATTCTGGTACCATATATCAGTTATGTAATTTTTCTGTGATGTTTCTCTTTTCTACATGAACATTTCTAACTGTGTCCTGAACTTACAAGAAACAGTTACTCCCCAGCCAGTTGTTTGCATATTCCCAATCAGACATGCTTTCATTAGCAGCAGTTGTGCATTCTAATGATTCCGATTGCAATAAAGTCTGTCTATATTGCTTGTTGATGCCATAATGAAGGTACTGATAAGCTTGAAACACTTTCTCCAAGACAAGATATTGTTTTGTGGATGAATACATTTTGTTAGGTTTCATAATGACCCCACCCTCCCTTCCATTTGTCATGCATGCAAAGCTGGGAACTTGTTATTTGCCAGTATGATTGTGTCATCATGTTTGGCAGTTGAAAATCATGATTTTTATATGACACAGCATGACTTGTCAGGTATGCACATGCCACAAGGTTTTTATGTAACACAGCATGACTTGGCAGGTATGTGCATACCACAAGGTTTTCATGCGACATGGCATGGCGTGGCAGATATGTGCATACCATGATGCTTTCATGTGACACAGCATGACTTTGCAAGTATGTGCATACCATCATGTTTTCGTGTGACACAGAATGACTTGGCAGACATGCATTCTATGTTTTCATGTGACATCATGACTTGACAAGTATGTGCATACCATGATATTTTCATGTGACACAGCATGACCTGGCAGTATGTGCATACCATGATGTTTTCATGTGACACAGCATGATTTGGCAAGCATGTGCATACCAAAAGCTTTTCATGTGACATGACATGGCATTGCAGATATGTGCATACCAAAAGCTTTTCATGTGATATGACATGGCATTGCAGATATGTGCATACCATGATGTTTTCATGTGACACAGCATGACTTGGTAGGTTTGTGCATACCACAAGGTCTTCTTGTGACACAGCATGACTTGGCAGGTATATGCATAGAATAAATCTGGGAAAGTACATACTGTCATGATTAAAGTTAACATGACTATTACCATCTTGGTTTAATACAAAAATAGTGAATTGTTATTTTCACCATGATTACATTCTCCATCAACCGTGTTTAAAGGTTTCTATTTTGTACAAGCTTTAGATTGCATATGTTGGCATGATTTGTATTGTTTCACTTTCTCATTGTAGTACTGTAGGAAAATTAAATTCCCTTACAGAATGACTAATACTACAAAGTTGTTTTTACCATTGATTAGAATTTTATTGTGTTAATGTGGTATTATATACATGAAAAATTATGGACTGAGTATTATGTTTTTTATGTGTATGGCATTGCATTAGGTTTGTCTATCCATCCTGTGTGTATGTACATAATGCATTTGTGTATGTTGCACATTTGTTGTGCATGCAGTTACTGCTAGATCTTTCTAATGACATGGTTGAAACTTGTCAGATGTCATTGATATGAAGTCATTATGCTCATGTTGTTTTGCCGCCATGCTTTGACACTTGTACTAGAGTTATGCCTTTTGTTGGTGTTAAATGTATTACCATATATGACAGTTCTCTTGTATGCAAGTTAGACATACAGTTTTTTATGAATTGCCCTGAAACTTTGCAGACATAATTGATATGAAGCTAACATGTGCAGTTAAGTCATTATAGAATGTTGCCTTTTCCAGAGTTATGCCCCTGTTCATGTGTTGGCTGTATATACTTAGATATGATAAATCTTGTATGTGCATCTAGGGTTTTTGATGCATTGCCTAGAAAGTTAGCAGACATTTGAGGTCAATATTTGCATATCATTCTGTCATCAAGTTCTGACATGTTCTCCCAGAATTATGCCCCTTTCTGGTGTTAAAGATGTATACTCTATATTCTAATTCTTTTGTGTGCAACTAAGTCCCACAACTTTCAGTGAATTGCTCAGAAGTTGGTAGACATAATGGACATGAGATCAGTGCATGCATATTGTTTGTCATTGTGCTGTCATGCATTTTTCCAGAGTTATATGAATTTTACTGGTATCTTAGAGTCTAATGTTTGTACAATATATGATATTTATTGTCTGTCCAATAAATCCCACAGCTTTCATTAATTGCTGTGAAACTTGGCAGACATTATTAGCATCAGGTGAACATGGTCTATTGTCACACTGATGATTGTTTAGACTTGTTCTATTGTCACACTGATGATTGTTTAGACTTATTGTAGTCATTCCTTTTTTATCCATTTTATATACACATTCTGCAAGTGCTTTTGCTCTTTTCTACTTGCATTACTCATTCAAGGGATTATTGGGGTGGGGAACTTGGGGCATCCATGTCATGTTGACATATTTTGGATCTTTAGTTTCATTTAAGCTGATAGTCTGAGATAGAAAATACATTTTACCTTTGTTATTTATTATTTTGTTCCAAACCTACTGTTTTTGTTTTACAGAGAGACTTGAATTTTTCTTGTTTTGAAAAGATCTCACAAAGGGAAAGGTTTAAAGTTATTTCTGGTTCTGAAACTAAAATCTTGTCAATAAAAAAATATTTCTTTTTGTTTGTGGGTCTTGTTTCTGTATCTTTCAATTTCGTTTTTTTAAATTCCATGAACTCATTCATTCTCTTTGAACACTAATTTCTTTGTGGTTGTACCAAAATCAGCACAAGGTATGATTACTCAAACTCTTTTGGACATGACATTGATGGAGGAGAGGGTCCTGCCATCTTGGACATGACACTGATGAGGGAGACAGTCTTGTCATCTAGGACACGACACTGATGAGGCAGAGGGTCTTGTCATGTTGGACATGACACTGATGAGGAAGAGGGTCTTGTCATCAAGGACATTACACTGATTAGGGAGACAGTCTTGTCATCTTAGACATGACACTGATGAGGGAGAGGGTCTTGTCATCTTGGACATGACACAGATGAGGGGGAGGGTCTTGTCATCTTGGACATGACACCGATGAGGGGGAGGGTCTTGTCATCTTGGACATGACACTAATGAGGGAGAGGGTCTTGTCATGTAGGACATGACACAGATGAGGGGGAGGGTCTTGTCATCTTGGACATAACGCTGATGAGGGATGAGGGAGAGGGTATGGTCTTCTTGGATATGACACTGATGTGTGAGAGGGTCTTGTCATCTTAGACATGACACTGATGAGGGAGAGGGTCTTGTCATCTTGGACATGACACTGATGAGGGAGAGGGTCTTATCATCTTGGACGTGACACTATGAGAGAGAGGGTCTTGTCATCTTGGACATGACACCAAAGGGAAAAGGGTCTTGTCATTATGGACATGTGGATAATTGTACTCGTGAGGTCTTTAAATTTTCTGGTTTGAAGGAACCACAAAAAATGAAAATCAGTCAGCATTCAAGAAAAGCTATATCACAATACAGTACTCCCTCATTTTAATGAGCCATGAGAGTAATAGAGTATATCACATTATAGTGAGACTAACTTAAGCTGGTACTAAAGTGCATTGTACCTCATTTTAGAGTCACCTGATGAAATGGGATCCATGTCTATACCTGCCTTATAACAGGAACTGTATTACAATGAAGGGCCTTATAGTGAGGGAGTGCTGTATTTTGTAGGACTACATGTAAGGTTGGCAACCTATTCTCTCCCAGACCCATCATACTGAATATACTCACAAGTTAGGTCCAACTGCAAACAACATAGACCCTGGTCTGCCATCACATAATGCACTAGCTGATCAGGGTCTGTGTTGTTTATTCTGTTGATTACTCCTGCATAGAACCAGATCGACCAGCACATTATGCAATTAAAGATCTGGGTCTATGCAGTTTGAAGTTGGACCTGACTTGCATGTGAGTATACACAGTAGTTAATAATGAACATTTCCAAACTGCATAGACCTAGTTTTGTCATCACATGCAATATCAGCAGTTCTTGATCTGTGTTGTTTGTACAAAATCACAAGTAGAATAAACAATGCTTTAACTTATCAGGTAACTGAAGATATGTGTATTGTCTGCATTGTTCAGAGCTGGATTCATGTTAGATTTGGTTAACATGGCTAGTGGTAATTGTCCATTACTGGTATTCTGGGTATTACAAAACACCTTGCGGACCAACCAGTTTTATTTTTTTTGTTTTTTTGTTTTTGTTAAACATGCTACTTATGAAGGCAACATGCTTTGTGGAATAAGATTAGAGCATGGAACCAGAAGAGTATAGGATGACCTGTTGTCTTTTGGAACAAGTTTGTTATTGCCACTCTTCCGAAACTACTTAGATTGCCAAGAAACTTTGCACACCCACTCACATACATGTGATTGAATAGAGAAGAAAGCTTAGGACCAATAAGGGGATTTGCAGAATTTGTTTAGGACATCAAATAAGGCAGGATTGTCATCAATATGATTTTTAGGATGCAGACGAACAAAAATAACAATTATTGAACAAATTTCTATATTTGAGTATTAAAATGTGTGCTTCATCTAATCAGATCAGTCCTTTCACAGTTACTTACTGCCATTCATACTCCCCTCATAATTACCAAAAACATTTTTAACATTTCTTCAGAGATCATTATTTGGTTTATATTTGTGGCAGTTTTCACTGTTGATCTTAACACTAAAGAGATGATATATTGTAATTGGATCCAGGTTTCCTCTGGAGTTGGCCTGAATTGTCCACAGAATGGAAGCTGTCCTTGCAGTGTCTGCATTAGAATGTGGCAATGCTAATAGAACTCTGTTTAGTCCATCAAGAAGTTTAATTGTTTCCAGCCTGTATGTAGGTTCAGGTTGCTGAATGCCTGCAAGAATTTAAGATCGGTGCAGTCAGGGTTGAATTTTGAAAGTTCCTCTTAAAATTGCTATTATTGGAATGTCATCGAGATTATAGGAATGGCAGAATACCAATTCATATCCCTTTGAATTTGATTCCAGCTACTGAAAATCCTGTTTCCATTATTTATTGAATTTTGTGTGATATTTTGGATGTTTAGATTTTGATGTTTTATCGTTGGGAGATCATACCCACTTGGATATTGACAGACATTAAATACCAGTACCAAACCAACCTGTTTTTATGCCACCTCAACTCTTAGTAATGTCTAATCCAGCCATAATCCATTAATGTTTTTAATCTTTTCTGAATTACTACTGATCACACATAGTATAATCCAATGATTTATTTTAGTTTATTTTATGAGTTAGCAATGAAAGTGTCATGCAGACAGGCATGTGATCATAGGAAGTTTTTACTGGAAATATATTCCTCTGGAAGCAGGGTGTGAAAAAAATTTAGAAAAATGTCTGTTCCAGAATTTTTGCAATAATTTTGAGTATGCAGGAGATTTCACTGAAAGATGGAAGGGATGGGAGATTGTAATGTTCCCTTCTTAGAAAGAGTGGTGGTTAATTAGATTTGGTGATCATTATCTAGAGGATGATCTCCCTCGATGTTATTGCCCTGGTGTGAGTGGATAGATAGAACATCAACAGAGAACTGAGCAAGACTATTGAAAAGAAATAATACAATATGAGCCCCCTTAAACAAGAAAAATAAAATAAATTCTAATTAATACATAAACTCAAAGTGGCAACTTCAATTCAACAGATTTACATTAATAGAATTTAATAGCAGTGTTCAGTTACAGATTCGTTCATCATGGTAATGAGTGGTGAAAAGAGCACAATGTCCACACCTGATTTGCATCACCTAGTGTCGCTTCTGTCTTGTCTCTATGTATCCAATGTCTTCCCACCTCCACGTGTATACTTTGTTCTTCCTCCAATCTTTCTATTCTGAACTCTTCATTTCTTTCCGGACTTCCCCCTTTCAGTCTGTCCCCATCTCTTCTAGAGAGAGCTGTTTCCTTCAATGACATGATGACCACTAAATCTCTATATATATCACCACCTATACGTATGTCAAATTCACTTTCGTTACTCATAAGCATAACTAGCTATCCATACTGCATAAATTCTGACATAAGATGACCTTAATGGTACAATCGTTATCTCTAGTTACAAATGACCCCTGTAATATACATCCAAGTCTGACCTAATTTGATAGAATGTTGCTCTCGCTACACAGCGATTAACACGTGAGTTTTGTATATAAACACATTGCTGTATATATCTGCATACACTACCATATGACTCTTTAGACATCTAACTAGTCAGTTCCACTCAATAAGTTACATGCTCGATTACTATTGCATAAGATTCACTAAATTCTAGCTCACAGTAATCCCTAACCTACAAGATCATTTAAGCATTACAAAATCATATAAATATGCAATTATCATTAACTCGCGATAATCAGTATCATCCTAACAGACAAAGGAAATTAATTCATATAACCCTATGAAATCCTACACATCTGAAAAATTTGGATCGCATGCAATCCGTCAATTCTATCAGTGAACTAGTAACTGTAAAGTTAAAGAAATAAATTTCATAACAACTCTAGGATATCAACAGATTTCCATGAAATTGAATAAATGATACATAGTATGGATCATAGTCATATCAAACACATTTGCATAAAACAATACAAACAAAATAGAAAATTACATGGAAATTAAAATTGTGTACCTTAATGCTGTTCTTTTTCACAATCGTGCAGCCTAGCACTAAAGTCTGTCTTTCCTTACACGACAGCCACCTGGTCTTCACTTGTTTTAACGAGGAAAGCACTATTCTTTAGGTTTCCCTGGAGGCAAACTTGTCTTCTCGCAAGAAAAATCGGACTAAAGAATTTTGACCAAGGTTGTTACTTTTAAATTCACATTACTTCCAAAGTGTACACCTTAATGTAACTGACCAATCATAAGCAGCGATTCCTAAATTCTCCCCAAGATAATCATTTCTTTCATCAGATTTTGACAGCCTAGAATCTGAGAAATACGCTGCATATCAACTTCCCTTTGAAAAATGATTATTTGACATGAGGTCCCTTTCAAGTGGTTATGGTCAGTAACCCTACTGTACTTTCCCAGGATAGTGTTATGATGCCAGGATCAATTCTCACTGAACCGTAGATGCTGGCCTTTCAAGTTTAACAGCTGAGATAAAGAAAATGTCAAAGTGACCTTTGACGAAGACTTTTCTGGCTTGACTATAATGAAATTTTAATGCACAATTTATTCAACTTTAAGGTTCAATACTTATTTAAAATTCGACACATTACATGAGCCCCCCCCCCTTAAGAGTAAATTCTGGGATTTTGCTCTCCGAATTTTGAAGTTGCAGTTCAAGTTATTGTTTACATGTCCTGAAGTGACTCCTTCACCTCAGAATCAATTAACCTACTCAGACAATATGCTCCTACATTGGCACTTCCCTTAATGTAAGGCAATTGAACTTTATATTGCTGAAGAAATAATGACCATCTCATTAAACGTCCATTTGTCAGTTTAGCTTGGGCCAGATAAGCAAGTGGTTGGTGGTCAGTTTCCAGAATAAACTTTCACCCATACAGGTAGTGCTGGAATTTAGAGATTCCAAAAATAATCGCTAGGCAGTCTCTTTCAGTAATAGATTAATTACGTTTGGCTGACGACAACTTCCTGCTACCATATGCAACCGGAAATAAGTTCCCATCATGTTCCTGCAGTAAAACTGCACCAAGACCACTGTCAGAAGCATCTGTATGTAAGACAAAGTCCTTTTTCACATCCAGTAGCCTTACTACGGCGTATGACGTCAACCTATCCTTTAATGTCTGAAATGCTCTCTCACAAGCATCTGTCCAAATAAACTTCATTGGAGCCTTCTTCCAAGTCAAGTCAGTCAACGGACTAGCAATAGTGCTGAAATTTGCAACATACTTACGATAATAACCTGAAAGTCATAAAAGGGATTGCACTTCTTGGTAGTTGGACGTGCGGCGTTCTGAAGCTGGTCGACTTTAGCACTGTCTGGGGTTAATGTATCTTCACTGTGTGTGTGTCTTAGATAAGTCAATCTCCGAAATCCAATGTGACATTTAGATGGTCAGGTGGTGAGCCCAATCTGTCGAAGTTGTTCCAGAACTTTTCTCAGTAAGACCATGTGTTCTTCCCAAGTAGGTGTTGCCAATAACAAATCATCGATGAAATTTGAAACTCTGGTCCCTCTTAAAGGTTTGAGCAGTTTCCTCATCATTCAGGTGAAAATGCTTGGTGCATTCTGGACTCCAAACGGCATGACTACCCATTGGTATGTCCCATCTGGTGTTGCAAAGGCAAATTTTGGACGGTCTTCCTTACAAACTGGAATTTGCCAATATCCCTTTGACAAGTCTATTTTCGAAAAATATTTGGCGTTGATACAAATATGGACTCAGGATCTGGTAACATTTCGACCTGAAGTTCTGTGATCCCTGTTTAATTTCCGATAGTCGACACAAAAGCGGTGATCACTATCCTTCTTCTGGACCAAAACTACCGGCGAACTATGTGCGGATTCGGCTGGTTCTGTGACCCCTAAGTCAAGCATAGCTCTAATTTCGTTCTGTACGGTTTCTAACTTCACATGAGGCAGTGGATAGGATTTCAGTTTCACAGGCGTTTCATCCAGCAACTTCAAACTGAACTCTTCCCAGTCCGTCATGCCTGGTTTTTCTGTCAAGACACTTGAGTAGTCGTGGAGTATCTCCTCCACCTCTTAATGTTGTTCTGACGTTAACGTTACATCAAGGACAACGTCGATGTAGGTTTCATTCCACATCAACAGACAACTAGGAAGTACTTCCACCACTCCTCTGTTGTCGTCGGGTTCTTCAGTCACAACTGTAGCAACCACGAACTCAGTGGGTGTCTCCCTTTCACGATAGCGTTTAAGGAGGTTAACGTGGTACAACTTCTCTTTATCTCCCACCTTGATACAACAGTTCTGTCCACCCTTCTTTTCCATTACAATGAACAGTCCCCTCCAGGATACTTGGAGTTTGTTGTGTTCCAACGGTAACAACAACAGCACCTTATCACCCACTTCAAACTTCCGTTCCTTCACCCTCTTATCATAGTACTTGGCTTGGCGTTCCTGTGCGTCATGGAGATTCTTCTGAGCCAAGTTGCAAACTTCCTTCAGCTTGTTACGGAGATCAACAACATACTGATACATTGTTCGTACTTCCTTGGATGCCTTTTCATCTGTCCATAACTGTTTCAATACAGCCATGGGTCCTCTCACTGTCCTCCCATAGACTAGTTCAAAAGGTGAAAATCCTAGACTAGCTTGGGCTACTTCGTGGTATGCGAAAAGTATTGCAGGAAGGTATTGATCCCAGTCCCTGGGTCGACCTTTGCACAACTTCCTCAGAGCTTGCTTCAATGTCCCATTGAAACGCTCGACTAGACCATTGCACTGTGGGTGATACAGGGTAGTCAGGTGCCTAATGGAAAGTAACCGGTTCACTTCTTCCATCACCTGGCTAACAAACTGCGTCCCTTGGTCAGTTAGTATCTCTTCAGGAACACCAACTCTAGACCAAACTCCTAACAAAGCCTCAGCCACCGTAACTGAATCAATGTTCTTCAACGTAACGGCCTCCGGGTATCGGGTAGCGTAATCAACAATCGTTAACACATAACAATTACCACTTTCTGAGATAGAGAAAATGTCAAAGTGACCTTTCACAAAGACTTTTCTGGCTTGACTATAATGAAATTTTAATGCACAATTTATTAAACTTTAAGGTTCAATACTTATTCAAAATTCAACACATTACAGAGATACCCTTCATCTCAGGAGGAAAACCCTCCTGGTCATGAGGTTCACATGTATACATTCATCCCAGAGTCTGCTTAGTGCTAAATGAAAATGGTGATGCTTAAACATCCAATATGGCCACCAAGCAACAATATTGAGAATCTTGTTATCACTACTCCTTTGGAATGTACAGTCATATCAATATAGGGTTTTCACAAAAGGTCTTTCTATGATGTCTAGTTGGTCTGCAATGAAAATGGAGCCATTTTGAAGTCCAATATGGCCACGATGGCAACCATCTTGAAAATCTTGTTTTCACTACTCCTTTGGAATGTACAGTCATATCAATATTGGGTTTTCACAAAAGGACTTTCTATGATGTCTAGTTGGTCTGCAATGAAAATGGAGCCATTTTGAAGTCCAATATGGCCACGATGGCAACCATCTTGAAAATCTTGTTATCACTACTCCTTTGGAATGTACAGTCATATCAATATTGGGTTTTCACAAAAGGACTTTCTATGATGTCTAGTTGGTCTGCAATGAAAATGGAGCCATTTTGATGTCCAATATGGCCACGATGGCAACCATCTTGAAAATATTGATATTGCTTCTTCTGAATCAAAAGTCATACCTATGGGATTTCCACCAGAAAACATCATAAGTTGTCAAGGGAAGATAATGACTGTTTGGATGTGGAGGTAAACCCTCCTGTCTGCTAGGGTGTCCTAGTCACCCCCTGTCTTATGGCATCTAGTTGGTTCTAAATCAAAATGGTGCTGCCTGGACATCCAGTATGGCCACCACATTGGTCGTCTTTAACATTTTTCAATTGCTACTTTTAGAATAATAAATATCCTTTATTTATCCAGTTGACATAATTTTTTTAAACAGCTAGTTTAAATGATGGCCTAGCAGTTAAAACAAATCTACAACAAAAATATACATATAATTAGTAAGTCAACAAGACTGACATTATACAAGGTTTATATACTGTTATCACAAAGATGTATCTCAGCTACAATTTACAAACATCCTGTGGACATAAAATCAGGATTGCTCATTAAAATGTTGACAGAGGTTTCTTAAAAGCTGAAACATTTCATGCTAATGTATATACTGTACAATACAAATTATAGCCAACACAGAAGACCCTTTATAACCAGTACATTACGGAGTAGGAATAAATATTTTTATTGAGTAGAAAACTTTGAATATTAATAACTGGGAATGGTTACCCTCCACAGGTTAATTCAATATGTATTATACATATGATGGAATAAAGAATTAAACCATTGAAATGCATGCAATTTACCTAAGGCCTTAACTGTTGTATTGTGGCTAATCAAGGTAATTAAGGCCTTGGCTATTGTGGCTAATCAAGGTAATTAAGGCCTTGACTACTGTGGCTAATCAAGGTAATTAAGGCCTTGGCTGTTGTGGTTAATAAAGGTAATTTAGGCCTTGGTTGATATGGCTAATCAAGGTAATTAAGGCCTTAGTTGTGGGTAATCAAGGTAATTAAGGTCTTAGTTGTGTGTAATTGGGGTAATTAAGGCTTTGTCTGCTGTGGCTATTCAAGGTAATTAAGGCCTTAGTTGCTGTGGGTAAGCAAGGTAATTAAAGCCTTAGCTGCTGTGACTAATCAAGGTAGTTACATGAATTATGATTCAAATATAGGTTATACTGACTCTGAAGTTACTCAAACCCCATGACTTCCATCCAGTAAAATCTGGTTTATAAGGATAGATAATGACAATAGGTTCTACTAAAGCAGATTTTAAGAACACTAATGTATGAAAGCATAGTATCAGGGGTACCTCTACTCAGGTATTGTAGAAAAGAAAATATATTTTAGTTTCCTATGTCTTGTATGCCCTGTATGGGGGTGGGTGGGGGATATTTAGTTGTCAGAATCTCTTGAATCTAAATTTGATAATGTTTACAATGGTTGCTGGAGATTGCTGAGAGCCTTTTAGTGGTGAGCTGTGTAATTATTGATTAAGCCAAATAAAAAAGTGAGGTTCTCATTACCCAAAAGACCCATTTTTTTTCCGGCTGACCCTGCAATTGTTTTAGAGAAAAAAGGTTAAAAAATAAGAAATAAGAAAATTTGAGAGAAATAATCAAAGGGGTGTAACTATGATTGAAGTTTAAATCAGGGTGCAGATGGTACTAAGTTATTTTCTAGTTTATGCTTCCTTTAAATCTGTAAGGACTAAAAGAACAAAATAATAAGTTTGTACAAACCTACATACCCTAATTTTATTTTTCAATCTTACTAGAACCACACTGGGTTTTTTTAATTTAGTCTTGCAATCAAATTTTTACTCTGCTAGACAGTACAAGCATGCCACAGCAGCTAAAATCTTGTCATGTTCATTGTTGTCACCTTTTACAGTACAGTAGCATTCGGGATGAATCATAGATAGCTCAGTGAGGGAGAAATCTGTATGCAGAATTCTTGCTGTATCTACGAGGAACACTGCTAAGCAGCTCACCTGCATGACGTGCAGGCATCCTCAGTGCAACCAATACCTAAATCTACAAGTATTGTAAAAGGCATCAAACATATGTAACTTTAACGTTTATAATATCTGAACAAGTCCTATATAATAGCCTGTTTAAATAAAAGATATCTTAACATCTTACAGATTTGTACATTTACATGCAGCTGCATTCTGCCATATGTGAATAAAAGTTATTTTAAAAAAAGAACTCTTCATGAAAAATTGTGCCCTTGTTGAAAAATACGTCAGATATACAGTCTTTCAGTAAGTTTTGTATTAAAAAAAGGCATTGGTGTAAAATAAGAACTTAATTTTGATAGCATTGAATGAAACAGTCATTTGTAGGGTTTAATATGATAACTAAATTTCACAAAGTAATGACTAAATGTGATAAAAGATATGCCTTGTGGAGCACATGCCATGTGACATGTCTAGTATGTCTTGTATTTAAAGGTCAGATATGGAGGTTTCTGTTTACATTTATTTTTTAGCTCTACAGGTCATAAACCAGAAGAACATGGGTGATGGCATCAGGCATCTGTCACCCATCCATTAGCATAAGTTTATTATTTTTTACTCCTCTGAAACTACTTAGAGGATTGCCATGAAACTTTACATAATCATTCATCCCTAAATGAAAATTCTACCATATTGACATGCAGTGTAGCTACCAGTAGCCAGCTTAAAAATCACTTCTCCTTCAGATTGGATGGTCATATCAACATGAGGTTTTCACTAAAAGACATTTTATAATGTCTAGTAGGTCGTAAATGAAAATGGTGACAATCTTACATCCAGTATTGGTCACAATGGCAGCCATCTTAAGAATCTTTTTCTTCAGAAGAGGGGGGCTCCGAGTGGCCGAGTGGTCTGAAGCGCTCACCATTACGGATCACTGCCATCTCACCTCTGTCTGTGTGAGTTCGAGTCTCAGGCTCGGCTAACGTGGGCACGTGAGAAAGTCTGCCAGTAGCTTCTTGTGGGTCGGTGGTTCTTCCCAGGGTTTTCCAGGGTTCTTCCTCCACCAATTATACTGGCCGCCATGTATAGCCTATCTTGTGCTGAAAAATGGCGTTAAACCCTATAACAACAACAAAATCTTCAGAAGAGACATGGGGTTTTCACCAGAACATTTTTTATGATATCTACCAGTAGTTGGTCCTAAATGAAAAATGTGCTAATCTGACCTCCGATATCTTGCTGCAACATATTCACCTTTTTGAAATGCTTGTTATTGCTGCTCCACCTGGATATATGGTCTTATGATATTTCAGTGGTCCTGGATATATGGTCTTATGATATGTCAATGGTCCTAAATAAAAGTTGTGCTGATCATCGTCAATATGACCACGACAGTGGCCATCTTGAAAATCTTTTCATCGCAGAAGAATATCAAAGATGGTTTCAACACTTAGCAGCTGGAAAGAAGAAATGGTCTTATATTGGGTTCCTGAAATATGCTTTTGACCATTATAGCATAATGCAGTCCCATTAAAGGACTTTTGTAATATATTTCTTGGCCAAATTAACCAGTCCAAACAGTAATCAGATGTCATACAGGAGCTATATGTTTGCCCTTAAGAGCTTTAATATCTCTATTTTTAGGTCTGATGTTATTTATAAATCTGATGTGCAAGGAATATATTTCTGAATTTATCATGTAAATATGAGTACCAGGATAATATACTGTAAAAATCACAGTATTTTAGTGATAATTTCAGCATATGAATTTTATAAAATTTTATAGAATCGCTGATGGGCAAAAATATATCAATATTTGATGGCGGTTTTACCCCGTCTAAACCAGACTGATGTCTGTTACTATGCAAGACCAAGGAATGAAGTGTGGTCTTCTGTCCAACACATGTGATCATCACTGGTTTATGATGTTATGCAAAACCAAGGAATTTAAGAAGAGTGGTCTTTAGTCCAACACATGGGATCATCGAAGGTGCATGTTGTTATGCAAGACCAAGGAATGTAGAGTGGTCTTTTTGTCCAACAAAAGGGATTATCTCTGATGTTGTTGTTGTTGTTGTAGTTGTTGTAGGGTTTAACGCAACTTTTCAGCACAAGATAGGCTATATATGGTGGCCAGTATAAATGGTGGAGGAAGAATCCAGGAAAACTCTGGAAAGAACCACTGACCCACGAGAACCTACTGGCAAGCTTTCCCACATACCCATGTTGGCCAAACCCAGACTCGAACCCACACAGACAGAGGTGAGATGGCAATGATCCATAACGGTGAGTGCTTTAGACCATTCTGCCACTTATCTCTGATGTTTATTGCAATGCAAGATTGAGGAGTGAGGAGTGGTCTTTTGTCCAGCTCAAGGGATTAACACTGATAACAGTTGCTATGCAAGATTGAGGAGTGTAGAGTGGTCTTTTGTCCAAGTGGACAAAAGGGATTATTACTGATAATCTCAATTGAATTACAAGTATTTATGATAAGAGTATTTCTTCCAAACACTCAAACCCGAGTGGCCGAGTGGTCTAAAGCACTCACCGTTACGGATCACTGCCATCTCACCTCTGTCTGCGTGAGTTCGAGTCTCAGGCTCGGCTAATGTGGGCATGTGAGAAAGCCTGCCAGTAGCTTCTCGTGGGTCGGTGGCTCTTCCCAGGGTTTTCCAGGGTTCTTCCTCCACCAATTATACTGGCTGCCATGTATAGCCTATCTTGTGCTGAAAAATGGCGTTAAACCCTACAACAACAACAACAACAACCAAACACTCAATGTACATCAGTCAAAAAATATTAGCTGCCCAAGCTTCAAAAGCTGAGCATTTATTTAAAAGTAAATTATTTTGATTTGGAAACTTACTGGTGGAAAGTTCATATTTTTGGTCCCAAAAACAATACCTATTGTTAAGAAGTTTGGGGTTAATATAGCACCAGATATTGTCTGTACTCAGTAGTAAGTAGAGTCCAACTGCAAACTGCACAGACCCTGATCTGCTGCTGCAAATACACAAACAGATCTGGGTTTATGCAGTTTGTTAGAAGTAGTCAGTAAAACAAACACAGACCTTAATCTGCCAATATATTATATGATGGTAGATCAGTATTTAATAATATGTTGTTTGCAGTTGGACTCATCTGAATTGTAAGTATTAAACAATATAGAAAGGCTCATATTCTGTTTTATAAATACATACATTGGGAATATAAAAATCTACTCTAAATGTTTTTGCTTATAATGAATCTGTTCATGATGAATTAATAAGAATTAATATCAGAAACATTAGATACACTGGTAACTGTTGAAGAACTAATGTAGGATGGTACATGTATATTTGTCATGATCATAGAATATGCCTTTTATGTAACACTGAAATTGAAAAATAATACCACTGTATTATAACTTGTCCAGTCTTTGTAGAATTAAGAAAAAAGGGACATAACTTCATCTGTGGATAAGAATCCAGAAACATAGAAATTTGTTTTAATTTTGTGTGTCAGTATTAAATGATTCAGGTTTGTTTATTTGAAATTTATCAATCTTTTTTAGTAAAGATGAGATAAAATCAATGCTCAAAGAAAAATTTTGTAGACACTCTCACCGGGCTGGTGACTTAAATAAACTCACAAGCCCTGACTGAAATACCACAAGCCTGGACTCCAATTTCCACATGCCCAGAATTTTGCCCTTTTTTAATATTGTCACACAACATTGCAATAGCTACAATTTGAATATAAATTCAGTTGGGTTCAAAGGGGTTTGAAGGTAATGCAAGTGTCGTAAGTGTTCATCACTACGCTGGCTTGCTTTACAATTCAAAACTCTGTCAACCAAGAGTTCTGAAATTTATTTTTGTTGGGCTTTGCTGATAGCTAACCTAAATTGGTTTCAAAAATGAATTACACTTTAACACTAGTGTGACAACTGAAATGATCATGCTTTACGTTCTATGTATGCAGCAAAATCCAACTTCAAAGAAATATTGCCGCTGTTCACAAACTTGTCAAAAATATAACACATATGGCTTAAACATTCTAATTCAAGGCAATAATATGTAATAATTTTTGTTTTTGTACATGCATCTAAAATCTCTTTGGTTTAGCTATAATGGGTTGTTCCACTTCCTGATCCTCAGTAACCTGTGCAAATTAGCACAATGAGTTCACCCACTGCAGCCTTCAAATACATCTCACTAGCTATTGTCAGTCATTTAAGTAATACCTGAAATGGTGGTTTGTACTTGACCTCTTTGCCTTTAATTGCTATTTAAACTGCCCAAGGGACAGTTTTACATCAGCTCCAATCATGACTGTTGATGTTTAAACATGCTACATGTAATGGGCATATGCTGAAGGGGGGGGGGTATTTGAAGATTACTGAAAATTGTGTTTTCTCGAAACACGACCATGTCAGGGAGTTTGGAAGTACAAAATTGTAATTTTAGCACGACATGCCATGCTTCAATCTGATTAAAATCAGATCTCACGTAGGACAGTAGTGATCTAATTTAGATTGTGCCGTGTTATGAAAGATCAACATCTTGAAAATACATTTACACATTTCATCAGCACGATCAGAGTTTCCTCAGGCAAATTAAAAAATTTTTGCAAGACCAACAGGTACCTCACTTAGATTATAGGACAGGCCCAATCTAAAATTAGAGAGGCCCTGGGTGTCAGACTATCGGATTTTCTGAGTACTGAAAATGTCATGGGAAACATGTAAAATTGTTCAAGTTAATATTAATACTGTTCTGAATGTATATACCAGTTTTACTAACTTATAAGTTGAGTAAAACTGAAACAACAAAGATCCTGATCTGCCATAGCATAATGCACCTGCAGATCAGGGTCTGTATTATTTTTTCTACTGATTACTTCATACAAAACTGCACAGACCCAGATCTGCCAGTGCATTATGCAATGGCAGATCTTGGTTTGTGCAGTTTACAGTTGAACTCAACTTATTATTAAAATATATGTTACATCATGTGCCATATCCCAATGTGTGTGCTTATTAATATGCAAATTTACAGCTAGTTATGATAATGTTTTATCACTGTCACTATTATCACCAAAGACAGTATTTATATTTTATTATTATTATAACATGCTATCAGTGTTAGGTATGCTAACTTCTTTTTTGATGTACTGCTGCTAATGTTATATTAATTTTGGACTGATGGCCTGTATTACAAATAATAATAATAATAATAATTATTATTGTTATTATTATTATTATTATTATTATTATTATTATTATTATTATTATTATTATTAAATCTTAAAATTATCTTTTATACCTGAATTTGTAATCCAAAATAGAAATGTTCAGCGTATGTTTTATGTACCATTTACATCACTATGTCTAACTAAAAGGGGTTCCAGGTGACTGAGTGGTCTCAAGCACTGGCCTTTACTGATCACTGCCATCTCACTACTGACTGCATGGGTTCGAGTCTGAAGCTTGATCAATGTGGGTATGTGAGAGAGCTGCCAGTAGCTTCCCATGTGTCACTGGTTCTTTCCAGCGTTTTCCCAGGTTCTTCCTCCACCAGTTATACTGGCCACTATATATTGCTTATCATGTGCTGTGTAATGGCATAAAATTCTAAAACAACAACAACATATCTAACTAAAACACGAATCTGATGTCTTGTCACAGAGACTGGTGGTTTCTCTTACTGAGTATAGGGAACCAGTCGATAACTATGTGATGCAGATGAATAATACTAAATTAAAGAGAACAAGAAAGAAGTCTTTAATAATAGTAAAAGAATTTTATTGAGAAGACATAAATCTAATTAATTTTCTTTTTCTCTTAACATTAATTCATATATATCATGATACCTCAACTTCAAGTGATATTACTTTGATGTATTGTCACATTCACATATTTTTGGGATGTTCTGGTGATAGTACATGTGTCAGTGCATTATATATGTATCTATCGATCAATTGTTATAGCTCAAATTCCTCAGTAGGCTAATACAGTATCCTATATAAAATGCATCCACTTCTGGTTGCTTCATTGACATCTCACTAAATAAGCCTTCCATAGTCTTATGACTGCTGATGTGTCTAGCATGTCCCACATAAAGGACAGTGTTTGTTATTGATTATAGCCGATTCAGTCTACTACCACTCTCTACATATATTTCGTAGACATTTCATTAAAAGGGTTAAAATAACATTTTTGAGGTTGGAAAATCAGCATTTGAATCATCAGTTGCTGAATATTTACTGTTGGCTGCCGAGTCACATTGGTATTGAGGGTAATAAAAGAGACAGTACAGCAGCCAAAGCTACCCAGCAATCATCTCTTTTTTAATGGAAGATTCCACATACTGACTTCAAATATGAATCCGTATTTTCTATATTCTTAGCAAAATATGTGGAATGAAAACTCCACAAACATGGATTGTAACATCAAACTCATTTTTCAAGAGTGGCATCCTTCTTTTTGAGCAAATTGCAGATTTTCCCACTCACATAAAGTCATAGTATGATACTGGACTTATGCATACCTCAAGGGTGGACCTCAACCAGAGTGCATTCCCTTCTAGTGTCTACTGACAGTGGAAAACATTTTTGTCAAGTGTATTGATTTCCACCTTATGAGCTTTATGAAGTGAACTCAATTAATGGAACTTTATGATGATTTACCACCCAAGAAAATCTTGGACTTTTAACATCTGTAGTTTATTAAATAATTTTGACCCTCTATTTTAAGGATTTTATATCTTTTGCCATTGTCTTTTAATAAAATATACATTTTATAGAATTTTAACACATTTGCCTGTTATCTTTCATCTTTTAGTACTTCATGTTTACATTTATTTGGAAGGGTTCATCTTCCTCAAGATTCTGTGCAATTCTATAGTTTTAAATTTTTCAAATTTTAAATTCAGTTGGCACCATACAACCATTATTGTGCTGACATGATGTTAAACATGAATGCGTAGTGAAGGGTGTCTGCCTGCTAATGCTGTTTCTGCATGGTGTGATTTGTCAAAAGTGCATTTTATGATATGTGATCTTTCCACAGTGTATACAGTAATGGATTTCAAATGTATTGATCTTCATCAGCAAATCAGCACGTCTGTTAAATAGGAACAATTCATATATGTTGTAAGAGAATGATTTTTCTGCACTTTCTGTTCATTATGAACTATCAAATGAAGGTATGTGGGGGGTGGGGTCACTTGGTACATGCAGAATGTATATTGATATACATGTATAAGAGACAAGAAAATACAGTGACCTACAGTATGTAGGGAACATGCTTGTAAAAGACAACAATATGAACCCCTTATTTTCAAATTTTCCCTGATACACAATTGACCTCTTTATGATGTAAACCTGCCCTCAAAGGTCAAAATTTTCCAGTTCCTTAAGTATCCTTTATAGACAGGTTGTGCTTTTTACTTTATGTTCTACAGTGTGTCCTAGCAGACTATCTTGGGAGTGTAATTGTTCGGGAATTCAAAGCAAATTGGCCTCTGGGATATGATGGTAGTCATCTATGATGAGATGAGGAATCAAATAATCTAAATTGTCATGAGAGATCTCAGTGGTGTAAATTGATACATTATCAATAATTCACCATGTTAAATTGCATTAATGGAATATCATAAATCTGTCACCTTCATTATCTCACCAGTCATAAGACCTGGTGAATTTATGGTATGGCCCAGCATCTGTTGTGTGTTTATGGCCATAGAACACAATTAATTTTACTATATATTCTCTACATTTGTTTCTCAGTACTGAACTTTCCACTGTGTGATAATCAATACAAATCATATGTTAATCTAAAATACCTTCAAAGATGACTTCACGGTGAAGTTCTTGTCAAAGTCTGACCTGCATTTTTTTAAGGCTTGACTGTAAACAAACCAACGTGCAACGGAACACAGATTTCACTTTCGGATCATTACCAAGACCTTATTACTCACTGTACACTGTAGCCAAAACACACACAGACAACCACGCCATAAGCTCTTATTCAAAAAAATAAACAATTGCCTTTAAATCCATACCAAGAATGCCTAAATCTAACTCTTGTATCACCACCAAATGGAGACAGGAAAAAATGCTCTAAAAATAGACTGGGACTACATTCGTGGGTACTGAACCGGAATTATTAATTGTGGCCTGATTCCACCATGACAATGCTGGTGTTTATATATAGCAATTCCTTTATACCTGTACCACTGGTGACCATATGGCTTGGATCAGACTAGAATATAGGCATATCATCAAGGTCTCAGATGAGTTCAGTATTGAGCAACATCAATATTGAGCAACATCACAAAATCTTGCATTTGATTGACTGAGCTTTTTACCATTCTCATGTGTTTGATTGGCTGAGCTTTTTACCGTTCTCATGTATTTGATTGGCTGCTTTTTATCATTCTGGAGACCATACTTCTGGTCTGATTTTAATCAGAATTGGGGTATGGGCTTTTATCATCAAGATCTTGGATGAGTTCAACATTTATGAGATTGAGACATACTAACCAGGTGAGCATGATCATCCAGGTCTCGGACAAGTTCGGTAATGAATGAGAGCCATGCATAGTAATATGATGATCTTGCATCTAATTGGCTGATCTTTCTACCACTTTTGAAGCCATATGTCTGACCCATTTGTGATCAGATTTGGAATACATGCTTATATCATCAAGATTTCAGACAGTTTTAGTAAAATTTAATAATGAGTTTAACAACTCATTCATATTAATGAGATGAAATGACTGCATAGGCTTGTTACCAGGAAGTTTTATTTCTGATCTGATTTTGATCAAACTTGGAATATGGGCTTACATCATCAAGGTTTCACACGATTTCAGTAATGAGTGAGACCCATGATAATGAGGTGATCTTGCATGTAATTTACTGAAATGAGCTTATTACCACTCAAGAAAATGTATTTTTGATCTGATTTTTATAAAACTAGGTCTATAGGCCTCTGAGCCATCATGATATTGAATGAGTACACTTATTAGGAAGATTCACCTATATTAATAACATATCTTGCATCTGATTGGGAGAGTTTGTCAACACTTTTAAAGTGACTCTATTTCTAAAAAGATTTGTACCACATTTTGTCGAAAGGCTTATATCATCAAGATATGTGATTAATTTTATATGATTGAGATCTATGCATATTAATGAGGTGATGTTGCATCTGATTGGCTGAGCTTCTTACTACGTGGAAGATGATCTTTTTTTTTACCCAGCCATAAACTTTACATTGTACTCTACAGTTTGAGTAATTGCTGTTACTCCAGATTCGGAAATCTTACTCAGAATGTTCAATGAAGCTTTTTGATTGGTCAGAATATTTTTAGTAAGAATTGGAGTTGAGTAAAGTTTTCTGACAGAAGTGTGATTTAAAATAAACTTGGTAAATAGGTTAATCTAATCACGATGTTGGATGATTTTATTCTGAGTGAGACCTATGCAAATTTATGAGGTGATCTTGCATCCGAATAGCTGAGTTGTTTCTTTTTTTTAAGAATAGGATTTTGATGAAATTTTATAAATTTGCTTATATCATCAAGCTTTCAGTTTTATGTGAGTGTTGGTGAGATCCATGCATGTTAATAACATAACTATGCATCTGATGGACTGTGCTTGTTTATACTCTAGCTATTTCTGATCCAAGTTTGATCAAACTTGTTATGTAGTCTTATATTATCAAGCTGTCGGAGGGGTTTGTTCATGAAAAGGATTCATTGAAACTAATGAGGTTATCTTGTATCTGATTGGCAAAGCTTTTTACCACTCTGGAAACCAAATTTCAGTTGAATTTGTCTCCAATTTTCATAAGGAATCTTATATTGTCATTTTCTTAGGTTCTGTAAAAAGAGGTCTGCATCTGATTGGCTGAGTTTGTTACCTGAATATCATGAGACCATTTTTCACATCCATTTTCATCAAAATTTGCATTGTGTGTGTGTCTTTGTGTGTGTGTGTGTGTGTGTGTGTGTGTGTGTGTGAGAGAGAGAGAGAGAGAGAGAGAGATTGGTTAACCAGAGTTATGAGCTTGAGACATTGGATATTAATTATGCTGTTATCTTTCAAAGAATTTTATCAGCCTGCCATAAAATGGGTACAATGTACATGATATAAAGTTTCGGACATCTTTTGCAGCATCTGTGTTCTTACAATACATAAGTGAAATTGATACCTGTGGTGTAATTTTGGTGAGTGGTATCAGGCCCACATGCATCTCTTGTTTTTCCAGAGTATCCCCTTACTTCCATTTCATGAAATATTCATAACTTTTTTGTCTGCTTCTCAATATATGAATAATTTCAGACTTCCCAAGGGAGAAGTCAGATAATTTAATATTTCTGCTAGAAATTTCAGGGAATCTACAACTGAATATGCCTTAAAAGTCATGAGTTTTTCCATATTCTTCTAATGATTAGTCCATACTTTATAATAAGTCTGCCTCCCACCTCATTTTTATAAAGATTTGGCAGATAATTACCCATCCCTGTTTTTAACAAATATAGGCTGGCTCCTTGGTCTTCCAGTCTTTTAGAACTGAAAATTATGGGAAAATTTACCCATCCATTTGAAAAAAGGGGTAATTTTTATCATACAAGATGAATGTTATGAAGAAATAAAGAGATGGCTTGAAAATATGATGTGCAGTTTTCATGCATTTGGTTGATTTTTTGATGCATTTGTTGGTTGAACTTAGCATGAATCATGCAGTCACTCATATATCATAGAATAGATGCTGTGTATCATGGGAGAATTACTGTAATCAATCACCTGTATTAAGCAGCCACTTTTGGAAAGTCTAGTACACCACTTTACTATAGAAATGAAACGATTAAGCAGCCACCTGTCTTTTCTCACTTCCATGAGGTCGTTGTTGTGATATGTTTGAACGTATCTGAAATTAGAACGTTTAAACAATGATTTAACAGTCTTCACATTGCATTTAGTGTATTTCTTAGACCCAGATCCCCAAGTACATAGTGGACCAGCAGTTCAGGGTCCATGTTATTCAGTATCTTTAAGATTTCAGGCAGACAGCATTCAATAAATTATTGTGAAATGTTTTCATCTAGACTTTATGCAAGTATTGAAGAATGACTACACAATTTATGCAATATTAATATAAAGTATTATTAATGGAAAAAAGTGAATAGGCACAGTATGTGAAAAGAAATTCAGCTGATTGATGGAAGTGGCTTCTGAAAAGAAGTAAAAATGTAAGAGGAAATGAGCAGAAGGGAAATTATAAAGCTGGCAGGATTTGAAAGATGGTTCATTGTTAAAGGGAGGTAGCCAATTTATTTTGTTTTTACCTATAACCATGCAGATCTATGAGAATCGAGAATTGTTAATTTTATTGAATAAGTAGAGAAAGCCATGTAGACCCTGCAAAAGAGCTGGATCTTGCATGTATCTACAGCAGATCAGAGTGAATGCTATATGAAGTACATGTGATACTCGAAGTAATGTTACAAATACAAATATCCTAACTACGCTGACTCACACAGTCACACACATCATTATAGTGTTGACCCTTATATATTATGTACATGGTCATGGATCCCATAATGTAGATTTGATATTCAATTTACCTCAATACAAGGTACCATCACCTACCATATGGTACATTTGTATGGCTCCCTTAACAATGTTACAGTGAGGGGTACTGTATTGGTTCAGATTTTTTTGGCCCATAGAGGATTGTTGTTGTTGATGGTTGTATATTCCTCCAGTATTTAATTGAAACACCTTAGTTTTTTACCCAGAGTAAAGTGGATTTAACTTAAAGTGGTGGTGGAGAAAAGTGTTTCTGATATGAGCTGTAGAGTAGAAAGTTCTAGGAACTAGATGCTAGGAAGTTCTTTGAAGTAGAAAGTCATTTGAAAAACTATATACTTGAAAGTCCTATGAACTGTATATTAGAAATGTCCTGTGGGTTTTATATTCGAACTTTCTATGAGCTAAATATTATAATGTCCTATGAACTATATATTAGAAAGTCCTGTGAGCTATATATTAGAAAGTCCTATGAGATATAAGAAAGCCCTATGAGCTATATATTAGAAAGTCCTATAAAACATATATTAGAAAGTCCTATGAGATATTTATCAGAAAGTCCTATGAAATATATATTACTGTAGAAAGTCCTATGAGATATATATTTGAAAGTCCTGTGAGCTATATATTGGAATGTCCTATGAGATATAAGAAAGCCCTATGAGCTATATATCAGAAAGTCCTATCAAACATATATTAGAAAGGCCTATGAGATATGTATTAGAAAAGTCTTATGAAATATATATTGGAAAGTCCTATGAGCTATATAGCAGAAAATCATTTGAACTGTATATTAGAAAGTCCTTTGAGCTATATATTAAAAAGTCATATACCATATATAGGAAAGTCCTATGAGCCATATATTAGAAAGTCCTATGATACAAGAAAGCCCTATGAGCTATATATTAGAAAGTCCTATAAAACATATATTAGAAAGTCCAACGAATTACATGGTTGAAAGTCCTATGAACTATATATTACAAAGTCCTGTGAACTGTACATTAGAAAGTCCTATACATGTTGGAACTAAATACTTAAGTTTGATACTGGCATTGTTGGAATCTTCTAAAAACAGCAAGCCCAACAGTTTAACACAACCCAGATAAACATTGCCACCATATGTACTCACTTATGAATCCAACTGCAAATGGCACAGACCCAGATCTGCCATCACATAATGCAGATCTGGGTCTGTACAGTTTGTTAGGAGTAATCAGTAGAACAAAACAACATAGATCTGATCTGCAGGCACATTATCAATGGCAGATCAGGATCTGTATTGTTTGCAGTTTGACTCTACTTATAAGCAAGTAGATATGGTATATTATGAACACCAACTATGAATACCTCTTGGTGTACATGAACAAAAAATTATTTTTCACAGCTAAAGCTTATGATTCAGTTGAGACATTCCATTACTTGGTTGGATTGCTCAAAGTTATGCATGGACAATCCATTCAGATTTCTCAAAATGAAAAAAATAATGAGTTGTGTTAATCACCAAGGTCATGTTGATCACATTCCATGCATAAATTGGTCACTTGGGTAGAGATGCTATTTAAAAGATCTACAAGGATCAAAAACATTGAGTCTTTGCAGAATTCTTCCTCATACAGCATATATAAAATAAATTCATGTAAATTTTACATTTGGGAGACTTACTGGATTGGGGCTTAACCACTGATGCTGTGGTTCTGTCCTTATTATAACTGCAATAGAAGGTGAATATGCCCCTGCTAGAAATGTGCAAGCGATGTGTAGTTTTGAATCCTTCTCCATCCTTCTCTGCATATCTCACACTTTGGTTGTGTTTTGTGTGTAGGTGAGTTTTTCAGGAATTGTTGTCTGCAGAGTCAAGCAAATTGAATCAAGAAAATCTGCAGAGTCAAGCAAACTGAATGGATAAATCTTGGTTAGTGAAAAAAAAAGGAACAAAATTAAGTTACTGGGACCTATAATTCATGCTTTTGTGACTGTGCTTTGTATTTAGGTCAGTTTCTTGTTGATTATTGGCAGTAATGCAGTTTGGTATGTTGATAAATCTCAGTGAGTGTAAAACCAGCACACTGTGACCTTGATTTCATTCTGATTTATCAGTGACTTTGTCAAGTTTTGTATTTAGTTACCATATTTACTCGCTTATAAGTCCAACTGCAAACTGCACAGAGCCAGATCTGCTGGCAGATAATGTGCAGGCAGATCTGGATCTGTGCAGTTTGTTAGGAGCATTCCATGGAAAAAGCATCATAGACCGTGATCTGCTGGCACATTATGCTACAGCAGATCTGGATCATTGTTGTTTATAGCTTGACTTGACTTATAAGTGATTATATATGGTACATTTTTCAACCAGTTTTAGCCAGAATAGCCAGAATCATAAGATTTTTTTGCATTTGTCTTGTGAGTAGAATACATTTTTCTGCCAAAAATAGGTCACTGTGAAAGGGCAATATTCCATGAACACCTCTCTTGTTCAGCTACAGTTTACTTGATTACTTACTGGTACATCTCTGATGTGTATTTCATAACATATAAATACAAATATGCTATCATATTTTGATATGCCTTCAGAATTTGTTCAGAGCCTAACTTTGCCATGGGCAAATGGATTTCATACTTTTTCTTGCCTGCTGAAATTAATACTCTCAATCCTGTGTAAGCATGTTATATCTGTTATTAGATTTTGTGTTTCCCAATGGGTTATCTGCATTTAAATATTTACTTGCCCTTCGTGAAAATTAATTTGCCTTGGGCAGTTAGAAATTGGAATTTGAAAGCCCTGTTTAAGGAATCAGTTCAAAGCCAGTGATAAGATCAATATACAGTAAAACTTGTCTAGGCCAGTACTTGAATAAACTGGTAATCTGTAATTTTGATGCCTGAGTGCTCTTCATAACTATAGATTGCCACACTGCAGACATTGTAGCGATATGACTGAAAAATTGTTAAAGCTGCCTTAAAAATCCAAATCACACACACACACACACATACACACAAACACACACACGGTAATTTTAGTTCTGAATTTGTTTGTGTTAGACAACAAACCGGTACACTGTCTTCTGTATTAACTAGTATTTCTATTCTATCCCAATTAACACGGTAAAGACTAATTAGCACTGTCTAGACTTGGTAACACTGTTAGGTAATTAGCCCTTCTGGTGTTTGTTATAATGCCTGTACAGTACACAGTAACATATTTGAAAGGGAATTATGTCATGCACTGGTAGGACATTGAAACAGTGTTTTGTGTGACAACTTGCAGTAGCAGGGTATTTTAGTCATGTCATTTCTTGTAACAATTAATGTGACCCAGTCATTAGGAATTTTTGTTAATTACAGTAGTTGTCTCATGACCTGGTCATTAAATGTTACAGTCGTTGTCTCATGACATAGTCATTAAATGTTTCAGTAGTTGTCTCATGACCTAGTCATTAAATGTTAAATACAGTATTTGTCTCATGACATGGTCATTAAATGTACAGTAGTTGTCTCATGACATGGTCATTAGATTTTGAATACTGTTGTCATCTCATGACATGGTCATTAAATGTTAAATACAGTATTTGTCTCATGACATGGTTATTAAATGTACAGTAGTTGTCTCATGACATGGTCATTACATTTTGAATAATGTTGTCATCTCATGACATGGTCATTAAATGTTAACTACTGTATTTTATGTAATTTTTCATACACGAAAAAATAATGATTAATTTCATTGTATGAAAAATTATATGTAAAATAAATAATTATCATTTGGTGGTACTGACCGTATACGAAAAATAAAGGGATCGTACCAAAACAAGTTCTACGGTACACACGCTACTCGACAACCTAACGGTACAAACATACAAAGTAAACATATATTTTCTGTCTCATTCTGCTCTCAATGCAAGAATCTAATTACAATAAATCAAAAGTACTGTTGTTATTAGTGAACGAGAGAGAGAGAGAGAGAGAGAGAGGATTATGTCTCAGTGTGCAAGCTCGTCTGCATTTAGAACATATGTTGCTGTTATGTTGTGTAATATTGGCAAAATGATCAAGATGGTTTGAACATGTATAAGTTATGGGTATTATTTATTGGTAAATTGTACGCAACGATACGACCCCACATCGTCAAGAAATTAAGTGCAAGTTGTATTTTTACCACAACAATAATCTCATTATCAAATTGCAATAAAATAAAGAACTTGAAATCAACGTTTAAGTTAATGCGCGTGAGTGCGCATGTATACATGCATGTGTGTATGTGTGTGTGTGTGCACGCGCGCCAGAGAGATCAATCAAACAAAATTTTTTCAGTGTACAAGACCATATTTATTCAGTGTAGTTTTGATTTGTAGCTTTTGCAAAGAGAAAAAAAGACTCTTTTCAGTTACCTGACAAGTGGGATAATCCTCATGTATTACAACCCTACTATATTCTATTAGGAATAAACACCGCTAAATTAACAGTTCATTCTTGTTTTAATTACGATGTACATTGTCATAACAACCATGTGGCTATACAGTGTTATTTACACGGTAATTAAGCATGCTTAGGGCTTTGGTTATTCCAGTTGAAACCAGATTGAGGGCAAGAATTGACTGAAGAGGTCAAATCAGCGAGGCTGCCAGTATGGAAATGAGGCTTTCTTTAGTGAAATGAAAGTCTGTCAATGTGCTATTGAAGCCATATAGCAGATGTTATAAGGAAAAGCAATCATATGCATTACTTGTTATTTGAACTCGCCAATAAAGATAATAGTGGGGTATATCATAGAATAGATTTGCAATAAAGTGTTAATTATATCCAAGTCAAAACAGAACAAGCACTTAAAAGACAGTATATGTATATATATGAATCGATTTAACGGAGTTCGTGACTTTGAAATTTACGATGGAAAATGACGGTTTTTATATTTTATGTTTGTATGACTAATGAAACAATAAGACTAGTTGACCAGTAGTCTGTGGTCTTCACTTTAGCATGTACTGAGATGTAATTTTTGTTGGATAATGCAACATCAAAGGGCTTCCGAACTCGTTTTAAAATGCACGTGGTGTTTTGTTACGGTGATGGACTTAATAAGGAGAACTAATTAACGATAATATTTAAAATCCTTTGTTCATTTGTTAATAAACACTAGTAGATATTGTAATGACAATAAGAGTTTATGCACATGGGCGCCTGCAGGATCTTTTACAAAAAATGGGAGGGGTCGGTCAGTCAGTCATGGCCGGCAGAGTTAGTGTAGTAAACAGTCTGAAACTAAAGCTAATATTTACTAAGCGTTTTGAACAGAATCTTGTGACATATTTTCAGCTTCAAGGTGCCCATGCTTATGCATCAATCATTATATTTTCTCACCAACAATTAATCATTAATTTTTGTAAAACAAAATGGGAAGACGGTATTTTCAATCTTTTTTGCAAACGTAAATCTTCTTAGTGGAAATTTTAATGTCCGATAATTTAATGAATTTTTCAAATAATACAAAGTGATATGTACGAAAAATTATGATACATTTAAATAATTATTATTTTGATAAGTGGATTGTGTACGAAAACTTAAAGGGTACGAAAAAATACATGAAATACGGTACAGTAGTTGTGTCATGACCAGGTTATTAAATGTTAAATAAAGTAGTCATTTCAAGACATGGTATTGTTATCTTAAATACAATACAGTAGTTGTCTCTTCTCTTATAATGCTGGTGTTTTATATCACACTTTCTTCCAATCACTATGGAGAGATGAAGTTAAAAAATTTGGATCAAAACTTTAAATAGTTCATATTTGTACACATTGTATTTCATTTTCTGCATGCTAATGTCAGAAGAGACATAAATATCATCAAATATTGTATAGACTTCTTCAAACAAATTAAGTGCAATTTATTTTGCGACACAGTTTCGAAATTGTTGTGATATAAATAGTTTCATTGAATGTATGGCGTAAAGATATTGTTTTTGGTTAAAAAATTTTTTTTCCAAACATTTAGTTGACAGTTTCAGTGTGCCATGTGGACTATCGATTAATAGAGGATTTATCATATACCTGATCTTACTGTGTCCCCCTCAGTAATGCATAGAAACCTGTCTTCTTTTTTGATAGAGTCCTCCATGACCGAGATTTCATTTGCTAGCGATTCTAAAACTTTCGTCCCTGAATCCATCATGTGTCTTATTTTCCCTCAGGCCTGCTCATGCAACACGTTAGCATTGCTAACAGACTAGTTTATGATTATTTATATGATTATAAACAGAAATAAATTGAGTAAACCAAGCAAGTAATTCAAATTAGAGGGAACCAGACTGGTAAAGTTTATTAGCCTGGATATTGGGCTTATCATACTGGGTATGCTGAATAAATCCACCGGTGCTTCATCTGTGCCAAATGAACACTTTACGTTTATGCAGATCTGAAAATTATTATATGTATGATAAGTAGTATTGTTAGATACCCATTACATATTAATGCTTCATCTGGCATTCGATACACTGTTCAATATGTAATTCCTAATCTGACGTCCAGACTGGAACTACATGTACTTGTGTGACTTCTTTGATGTCTGCTACTTGCTATTTTTAGATGTAGTGAATTTTGAACCTTTATAAATACCAATTTGTTTTGAATTTCATTTATACAATAAAGCTAAATATATTTCAAGATTCCAGGACAGAAGCCCCAACAGGGGTAGGACAAAAGCACCCTAAAGCAAAATCCAGCTTGGGGTAGGACAAAAGCCCCTTGATATTTGATATTTACTTTTTATTGAACTGTTTATGTATTTGATTGCTATTGTATGTATTTATTTATTGTAATTATATTTTCTGTGTTATACAGTGGTCTCCCTTGAAAACTTTTGTAAATTTTTATGATGTGTAATGTAATGTGTATCTTGTGTGATAGCTACAAAACAATTTAATAAAAGTTTTTTATATTTTTTTTTTCATACAATACAGGCATATTTTCATAAATATCAAACAAGATAATCAAATTTATTAAACGTGTGTGTCTCACACTAGGCTACAAATCATTACTACACAGAATCATTGCAATTTGATATGGAAATAACTTCTTATTGTTGTGATTGCTGCATTCTTCAGTATAAAAACAGTTTTTTAAGTGCATGTCATTAATAAAAATCCATATGGTTTGTCAGCAGATTCTCATCATTTATAAGGAAATAACTTCTCATTGATTGTTCATTGATATCAAAACAGCTGGTTTCAACAAATGTAGATAACAGATGTTATATTGGAACATTGAATTGCAGCTCATTGTGCATTTCTGGTTCATTACACCTTTTTCTCAATCAAAGGCAATTGTAACCCACTTCAGCTTGGATAGCTGCAGTTGTAAACAACTAACTGTTTCATCATGCAGTGGTGTAGAATTATATTATTAAAAATATAAAGCATGTAATAAAAGATTCTGTTTAACAATTATATTACTTATAAAAAATTCATAAATATGTTCTTATTTTAATCAAATACTCACAGTGATTGTGTGTTAAAATTGCTGTGATTCATAGCAAATAATTAAAACATTGAAAACTATAATACAGTTATTTGCAAACTGGGGGATGGGGCTTTTTGTCCTAGAGGGCTTTTGTCCTACCCCTGTCAGAAGGCTTCTTTCCTACGGGATTTTTTCGGTTCCCCATATTTCAAAAGTGTCAAATATGTAGTAAATACAAAACTACATATGTATTTTGTTCCAAGTTGAAGGAAGGAACTCATTTGATGTGGATAATGGTTATGTCTTGACCTAATGACCTTGATCCTCATGGCATGTCAAACTTGTTAATTCTGTTGACTCGGAGCAAAAAGTATATGTAGTTTTGAGTATTTATGACACAGTGAATTTGAAATTTCTTGGAATAAGGCTTCCTCATTTCTTATGTGGGTCAATTTTAAGGCTTCCATTAACGGCATTGTAAAGAGGGAGCACTCTGCTTATAATTAAATTGAAAATAACTTTAAGTGAGCGAAAGCAGTTTAGCAACATGCAATAGATTATGCATGTACAGTTAAAACTAAGTCTAACAAGTCATGCCGACACTGCTCAAAAGGAAGATCATGAGAAATGAATTGATTAAATTATTCATGATGATATCTATAAATATAAGACTGATACATTGCTATTTTCTCTCCTTCTAGATGGAAAATTTGATAAAAGGAATAAAGGACACCAATCTGAAGCTGACCTTGGCCTTTGGTATTGGGATCCACCATGCTGGTCTGATAGAATGGGACAGGAAAATAGTGGAGGAACTTTTTGTCAACTCAAAGATTCAGGTATCATGTATCCCCTCATAAGCTTTTAAATTCTATCACTGTAGTAAGAAATGTCAGAACATTGGAGAAAAAAACAAAAAAAGAACACTTACACTAATATATATATATATATATATATATATATATATATATATATATATATAACAGGCATGGTTGGCAATGGAGTTTCTGGATCTCTTGAGGGGTGCAATATCAGTAGTCATGAAGATTTCAGTGCCATTCAAGATAATTTTACAAATCATACCAGGCCTAAGAGAATGAATCTGATCAGCCATATACCTTGGTAGATTGACCATAAGGACAGTAGTTTCAAAGTAATCCAATACAAATCATTCTGCATTGAAAATCATATGGTGCAATATAGTCCATTAGTATTTTTATTCTAAATGAATTATACAAATTATGAACAGTGCAGTCTTTTCTTTATTTATAAATCTATAAATTTAATATTGAAAATAAAATGAAAACTTTTTAAAATTTGTTTTGATGAACTGTTGTGAACTAGGTCATATGTAAATAGCAAAGGGAGACTACTTTGCAGCATAGGACATGCGACCTTGACTTTTGGAAATGGTACCACTTATTTTTCTGACTGTATGTTTGTTGTCCTACAGTCAAGTTGATGAAGATGTTGTTGTTGTTGTTGTAGGGTTTAGTGCCATTTTTCAGCATGAGATAGGCTATACATGGCAGCCAGTATCAATGGTAGAGGAAGAACCCGGGAAAACCCCAGAAAGAACCACCGACCCACAAGAAGGTACTGGCAAGCTTTCTCACATACCTACATTGGTCGAACCCAAGACTCAAACCCACACAGACAGAGGTGAGATGGCAATGATCCATAATGGTGAGCGCTTTAGACCACTTGGCCACTCGGGGCCCCCGATGAAAATGTTGTAGAAAAAGATTACAGAATTAGCTTTTCTGTATGAATGTTCTTTCAGTTAAAGCTTCAAGTTGATTTTCAGAGCATTGTTCACCACACACTCATGATCTAACCAGTAAAAAAAGTCACTGTGGCACATGCAACTAGGCATATCCTACTGATAATTAACTGGGGGGGGGTGTTTGCAAATAGTACTGTATATGACCTCTTACAAGTAAGGTCCAGCTACTAACAATATAGACTCTGATTTGTCATTGCATACTGTGGCAGCACATCTGGGTGTATGTTATTTGTTCTTCTGATTACTCCCAACAAAACTGCATAGACCAAAGCCTGCCAGCACATATGGCAAGTGTGAATCACATGCTCTCACTGTCCTAGAGTTATCTGCCCAAACTAACATGGGCTATTATCTCATAAAGTATAGTAGACCCAGTCTTAAGCCAGGACAGTTAACTGAACACACAACATGTGTACAATGTGAAGGAAAGCATCTCTTTTTTACATCACATTGCTGCAGCTACCCAAAAAATGAAATAAGCCAAAATTGATAATCTAGGCAGATTTAGGTAGTAAAGCAACCATTTTAAAAAGTTACGAGCTGCAAGGAACATTATCATAATATTAGTTTTTAAATGATTCTGTGGGGGAAAGTGGCTTTATATTGTCATTTATCCAAATTCTATAATTGTCACCAAGGTGTGTAGATTTGATGGAACCCAAACATATTCATCCTACCGCCTGTTTATTATGATATTTTTATGTTTGAGGAGAGCAGATAAGAAAAGGTTTGACTGTATGTTTAAAAATATCTTTTTACATTTCTTCATTAACCTTAAAAATGGATTAGAAAAGTTTAGTAGTATTCTTCCTTTTCTTAAATACTCAAGATTTATTGTGTGAGTCAAATGTTTCGGCTTCAGTTGTTCAATTGTTGGAGCATCAGATTCATTATCATGGGTTTGATACTTGCACAGGCCAGCTTAGATTGGTTGCCTCATTGTGTTCTTGGTAAAGGCATTTTGTTCCTATTTTCTCAGCATTTTGAGATGAATAAAGCACTGAAAATACCATTGAAAACCAATGAATGTTTCTTTAGATTATTTGCAATATGGTATGGAAAGGGACAGCAGCTGTATAATCACGAAGGTTATCTGTCAGGTAAAGAGTCTAACAGTTGTCTCCCCTACTTCATTTCTTTAAATTAATGCAGTGGTTGTTGATTATAATGTAATTAAAAGGAACAAACAGTCATGTTTGTTTGGTTTTTTTTTAGATGAATTAAGTCTAATTTTCTGTGAATTTTAGAGGCATTACATGTGTTTTATGTCCATGACAAATCAAATTGTTTGTATTCCACTTATTTCTGCTATTTATCTTTGGTTTTTAAAGATCTATGATGTTGACCTTAACATATCCATTTAATACCCAAATATACAGTACCATATGTACATGCTTATAAGGTAGGTCCAACTGCAAACAACATAGACCATGATCCACTGTTGCATCATGCACAAGCAAATCAGGATATATGTTGTTAGTTCTACTGATTACTCCTAACAAACTGCATAGATCCATATATATCTGAACATTATGCAACAGCAGATCTGGCATTTTGCAGTTGGATCTGACTTATATATGAGTACATACAGTAACTCTGTAACTAAAACCTCTTCATTGTATCAGTGTAGAAGTTTTTAAGGTTTATTATTATTAAATCATGATGAATTTTATGGTCCAGCTCCTTACCCCCAAAAAGGTTCATTAAACAGTGCCAGTTTAATCAGATTTTTTTAAAGTTCATTCATAAGAAAATAAAAATAGTGACAAAATCCCTTGCAAAAGTTATTTCCAAAAACTTGAGAAAATATATACACCTCTTCCTCAATAACTCGCACAAAACAGGGTCCAAAAACATAGACTATGGCATATATATATATATATATATATATATATATATACACGCACACACACAGTGTGACCCTGCTATAACACGGTAGTTGGGAGCCATAGAACCTGACCATGTTATAGACTGAACCGTGTTAAAAGCAACCAGGTTAGATAGCTGAAGAAAATGATGCATGTACCCAAAAAAATTTGCAGGGGGAGGGGGTAGGTAATAAATGCGGATGCAAAAATGTGTGCTTCAGTGACACAGTTACCATCTTAAATCAATGTATATTAAATGAGAATATGCCTTTAGTGAAAACAGAAAAGGCATACATAATATTTTACTTTATTCAGAGAACCAAGCATTGGTATGTACAGTGTGACCCCACTATAACACGGTAGTTGGGAGCCATAGAACCCGACCATGTTATAGACCGAACCATGTTATAAGCAACCAGGTCAATTAGCAGAAGAAAATGATGCATGTACCCCAAAAAGTTTGCGGGGGGGGGGGGGAGGTAATAAAATGCGGGCGGTAAAATATGTGCTTCATTGGCACATTTACAATCTTAAATTGATGCATATTAAATGGGAAATACACCTGTTGTGAAAACAGAGAAGGCATATATAATATTTAACTTTATTTAGAGAACCACAGATTGGTACATGTACGTATATGCTGTTTATATATATACATATCTAATGTATAGCATGAATAGAGTATCAACACCGTGTACTCACCTGCGAATCTCATCACATTCATTGAATCAACAATACAAGTAATTCCATTGAAAATATGCACATATACACATATTTAAAATATTCAGTAATTTTGTCACAGGTCATATAGGTCCGAATTCAGCGGATAAACATAGCACAATCACGTAACGAATGATGAAGCACATTTACTTTTCAGTACGTCCCAAGTCGATAAAAGTTAGTTTGTGTTTTAAGCCGCCATTGGTAGTGTTCGTAAGCATAAACTTTTTCCCTGCAAAAAGGAAACTTTAACGACACAATAAATGTGTTCCAGTCACGTTGGAAAATGAAAAAAATCCATCAGATTCCATTGCTTTTATTTAAGTTTGGTACTGACTTCCTTTGAAGAAAAGTTCTTTGTTTTTATTGAAGATTGTAGACGGCTTTCTTTGATGAAAGGTGCATGCGTTATTGAAGTCACCGCTGAAGGACAGCTTTGGAGAACCTAACAAATGCCCATTTCTTATTGTGACGGCAACATTAAATAATAGTATTGCATGATTGAGACTGATTTTTTTCATTTGCTTAGTATGTTTTCATAACAGTCGGTGCTTCCAAGTAATCTGTTTTCTCTGAAATTTCAGCAAACTATTTTATCTGGGTACATTTTTAGAAAAGGAATTGGCAGTTATTCGGTCGATTTTAGACACTGTTCCTCCCTGCCTATTGAATAGACAAAGAAGTAAGATTCTTTTGTTTGTTTTTTTTTTTTTTGTTACATTTATGGTAGTGGAGTGATGCTGCCTTCCACACATGCATCAGAAATTTAAAAAAGGGTAAAGAGACGATAGAAATGCAGGTGTTCTGGTCTGATGACATTGATTACTACAGAAAATGTGAGTGTTCTGAAGGATTTAATTCTGAGTGAAAAGAAGAGGAATTTTACTTACTATCCACATACAAACGTCAGTTTATGTAAATATATTAATTACTTTCGAACAGCCGAAAATGTGACAAAAGATAAAGATAATGACTCGTTCAGTTGATCTCTGCCACCAGAAATGTCAACATCAAAATAAAGTGGATATCTCACAACATACCGTACTCATGCTAGATGTCAACATAAGCAGATTATGATATAACAGTGCACTGTTAAGATGGTTTGTCAATATGGACAAAGAATTTGTTTATGTAACAATAGATAAATTTCAGTGCATTTTATATCAAGTTTGTGGCTTCCTTTCATGGGGCCTCTGAATTTCTCCACTCCAAACCAGTGGTTTGTATATACAAGTTTAAACATCCAACAATGTTGCCAATAATATGAAAAAAATCGCCAGATGGTATATTTTGCCTCCAATAAGGAAACAAATCGCAATTTGAGACATTGGCGAAGCCCTGCGCGATCTCTGAATAAACTTTTTACACGTTATTTTTTTACTTTTAAGAAGGAAAACCTTTTTTCGTGTACAAGAAAAATACATATAAAATTTCAGGAGCCACACCATGATCATCTTGTATTATTCATATGCGATCTCTTCCCCAAAATGATAATACTCTTTTTACATTTATTTCGTACTTTTAAGAAAGAATTTTTTCATGTATGATAAATATATATGTATATGAAATTTCTGGAGCCACACCACAACCATGTTATATCCGAATTTGTGTTACAATGGAGCGCGCTATAGCAGGGTCACACTGTATATGTATGTATGTATGTATGTATGTATGTATGTATGTATGTATGTATGTATGTGTATATATATATATATATATATATATCAATGTCTCATATACCAATTTTGATATCAATTTTCCTCACATTCAACAAATAGGGACCAATTCTTTTGGTATTTTCTGACCCAACATTAAGAGCAGGTTCATAAATTAACTAGGCATATGATAGTGAGGGAGAGGTGTACTTCATTGACAGTTCATAAAATGGGGATAGGATTATAGGATTTCATCAGTTCAGTTGGACTTTTCCTTGGATTGTTTCTCCAGATGTCAGAGACTTAACACTGATGGTGGAATTAGTATTTTTAAATTGTCTTTCATTACCTCTGTAATCCTAATTACCAAGATGATTGATTTACAGGTGTTGATAGCAACCAGTACGTTAGCCTGGGGTGTCAACTTTCCAGCCCACCTTGTGGTTATCAAGGGAACAGAGTATTACGATGGCAAAACTAGGAGATATGTGGACTTTCCAATAACAGGTAGTCTTCTTAGCTCGGTTTCTGAGAATAATGCATCACTATTGTGGTATGGTGCATTGGTTTTACAATCAGGTGCAGTTAGGTATGTGTCACTGTACATTGATTTCAAATGAAAAAATTAATCTTTTGAACCTGAGGACATGTTGTGTTTAAGAATGAAGTTTGCATTGACAGTTTAGAGTTAGATGTTCAAATGCAGGAGATGAACATTTTTTTTTTTTTTTTTTAGCAAAGTTGAATAATGAAACCACACAACATAAATGCACAGTCTGTATGAGGTGAAAGGATACATGTGCATCAGGTTATATGTACTCAAAGCATTTTATGAACAAACTCATTTGGCACTAGGGTTGTACTAATAGTGCAGATATTGGTCAATAAAACACGTCATGTCCTAAAAAAAAAATAATAAAGTGTGATGAGTGTAAAATTCATTCCATTTTAGTAATTGTGGATATTATGAAATAAACCATAAAGAAATAGTCACAGCCATTCTAAATTGATGTAGCAATGATCCAGTCTACCCATTTGGAATTTGGTTATTTTTAAATTAATGAAACACTGAAACAATCAACTTATTTGGAATTTAATTATAATTTTTAATTGATTGAATGTTGAACCAGTCTTTCCATTTGGAATTTAGGTATAATACTAATAACATCAGGCCTCAGACCTTTTTGAGCAAAAAACCTTAAGTTAATGCTTAATACCCCAAAATCAGGTTTAATGTTTATGGTGTACATGTGTCATATCAATTAGGCTATCAAGTAGAGGGACCCAAGTTAAGGAAAATCTGAAATTATTTCTGTGATTTCACCATTATTCTAATTAAAGTAATAGACTGTTATAGTATTGGGACTTTGAGCTTGAACTAAAGTTTCATACTCACAAAGTTTGAAGCATGTGGGGCCTGGTCTCATATGTTCAATTTATTAGCTGACCTGGCCATAAAGCTTGTTGAACTTTATGATAATGCCCTGCATCTGACATGTATTGTCCAGAATGTGTGATTGATCAAAGATTACTATTTTCAACTTCTTCTAAAAAAACTTCTGGGCCAGTTCAGTCAGACAACTTGGTAGGAATGTTTTTCTGGATATGCTATTCCCAGATTGTGCTCAGGATGACTCCATTGGCAGTAGTGTAGTTTCCATTGAAACCAAAATGTAAAATCTATTTTTGACTTCTTTTCAAGATCAGCTCACAACAGCCAATTTTGATAGAGCTCGACAGAAATGTTTCTGAGCACATGCTTTATCAAAATTGTGTCTGGGGTGGCTCCCCAAACAATGGTGTGGCTTCCTTAGCAACTGTTTAGAAAACATATTCAACTTTTCTAGAACAGTTAGCCAGTTATCATAAAACTTCAAAGGAATAATATGCTTTGTCAATTTTTTATAAGAGGTCGTTCCTCTAGCAGTGGTGTTGCTGGCTTCCATAGCAGCCATATGGAAAATCTTATTTTCAGCATATCCAGAACTGTGTGTTTCCATATCAACCAGTAAGAATAACTTGATAGGAGTGTTAGGACAGGCTTCAGCAGAATTAGGTCTGACATGGCTGTCCTAGCAGTCATGTGACTTCCCAAGCGTCCAGTTGGAAAACTTTTTGTCAGCTTCTTCTGGAACATCTGAGCCAGTTTTGATCAAACAAAATCAGTGTATTTCTTAGGATGAGTGTTGTTTCCAACATAGCTCCCCACACCAACCAGGTGCAAAACCTACAAATGACACTTATCCTGTCTTTCAACTGAAGATTGTGCCTTATTACTACATTTGCATTTTAGACTATTGTGTGAGAGTTGAGTGATATCAGGTCCACATGGGGCTCTTGTTTATCAAGAAACTTCAGCTCAGACTCATTGTCCCAAACCATTAGCACTCAACAGTTAGAGAAATAGAAATTTTGGGATTTTCATGATTATTGCACCTCTACTTGCAGGCTGAATTTAATGATGCATATTGATTCCAGGTACTCTAGTTATTGTTTCATCCATGATGATGCAGAAGGTGAGACATACTACTTACAATGTCTGTCTGCCTGTCTGCTTTTGGTTAAACAATTTTAAAGGACAATATCTCCTGTTTTCAGTAGGGTAACATCATCAAACTTTGCTCACAGATGCATTGGGGGAAAGAAATAACCCATCAGATTGACAGCCAAGGAGTGTTTGTTTAAATTTTAGGTGGTTCATCAATGGTTTCTGGATCTGTTAGTGTTGTCTATTATTGTCTTGGATGAATTGACATTGGACACAGTAGATGTTTACAGTGGGCTATAAATATCAGTACTTTTGTGAAGGTCAAAGGTTAATGTCTCTGGTCAGTTTCTTGTCAAAGTTTTTACAGGAGGAGGGGACTGGTAAAATTTTTCATTGGATAGGCATTTGACTTTTAACCAGATTCACCAGTATACATGGCTCATCCTTAGGGATGATCAATCCAGGTATCACAGGCCAAGGTTACATGGTGAATTGTTATTTAGTTTTCTGTGAGGGGCACATTGTTAAAGTTAGTACGAAGAGGTTATTTCTTCTGTTCCCATACATTTTTCAGATTTTTCACATATTTTCAGAACAATAGTGAGGTTAAAGGTTCACAGTCAAGGTCACAGGGTTGTTAAGTCAAGTGTTACTGGGTCTGTAGTAAAATCATTGCAGGCAAGGTGACAAGTTTACTAATCTTTATGGTTGTTTTGAGCTTCACCTATTATTTCTTGCTCAAAATATTAAGAATGCAGGATCATGAGTTAATATCATCAAGCCCATCATAATATCTTAATTATGAATTTTTCATATATTCAGTGATATGATATTTAAACTGTGTACAAGTATAGATGTAGACATAATAAAGCCTCACACATTAAACTGATCAATTTCACATGTACAAGTATAAGTGTAGTCATGATAGGTCCTCACAATAAAAACTAATAGTTACGCATGTACAAGTATAAGTGTAGTCATGATTGGGCAGCCTCACATTAACTCATTTGGCCCCGGAGATTTTTGTCATTTTTGCCTGAAATAGGGGTAGGAAACGCATTTTGGAGGTTAATTCTGAATATATCCAAATACATCTGCTTCCAAGAGTTTTTTGCTTAGACTGATGCCTAGTTGTGCTAGAAACATTGTTCAGTGGCTATTTGGCTTGTGCATTTGCAGGAGGGTAAAAGTTGGAGTTCTCTTTTTTTTTTTATGCTTTTTTTTCCTGCCACTTCTTACTCCCAGTCCTCAACTTATCCTACTTTTTGCAAAGGTTCATCTGTCTGTGTGCAGTTCAGGCCAGTCTGCTTTAGATCACAGGTCAAAAAGTCTAAAATCTGGACACAGTATGATTCCAACAACAAGGTGAATTTTTGGTGTAAAAAATCAGGTCTGAAAAAATGTTTTCCCTCTGCATTTTGTAATGTGAGTAGAAAGTCCAGATTATTTGGCATCATTGTAGAGCTACATCTGTGTGCTATTTTGTAATACCACCCACTTTGGTGTGTCTTAAATGACCTTGATGCTACAGAGCTTGGAAGTAGGGTTCAGCCTCACCACACCTACAGGTGGGATTGGAGCTGAATGAGTTAAGCTAGGACCAGTTACAGTTCAACATTTATAGGTGTAGTCATGGTCAGCCTCACATTAAACTATGACTTGTTACTTATGTACAAGAATAGGTGTAGTAATTAAGCTCCTTTGTTGTGTTTCACAGACAATATTTAGGAATTTTACAAGTTTTATGAGGTTAATTTCAGTTGTTATCTCATTCCAGACGTGTTACAGATGATGGGGCGTGCTGGACGCCCACAATTTGATGACCAGGGTACAGCAGTAATTCTGGTCCATGATCTCAAGAAAGATTTCTACAAAAAGTTCCTGTATGAGCCATTCCCTGTGGAATCCAAGTAAGTCCATACCAAAATGCCTTTGCATAGCTTTGAGATCACTGTGTAGTCATTGGTACCGAAATTCAAATTTAAACTTTATTTTTTTAATATTTTTTTTTAGTTTTAATATTTATATCAAATTTTATACAGATATATTAATTGCTTGCCAAGACATGATAGCAACAAGTATTCAGGAGGTGGGAGAAAACCATCCATAGTACACAACTTCACAAGTCTAATATCGGCCAGGGAAAATTCTCTCCCTTAGCTGAATATTGGATGGCATGTAGTAGGATATAACAGGAATTTAAGAGTGTTATTTTTGGTACAGTGAACCTCCCAGCAGTGGCCTATCTGTAATCTGGTCTCCTCCACAAACTGGCCAAACATTTTGCCCAATAATGTCTCCTTAATGCTAATCAAACCTATGTAGATGACCACCTCCATAAATCTGCCACAATTTATGACCTCAGAAGTGTCTGGTTTAGCAAGGTATCACTGTATATAGAAATAGTGTCTGGTATAAGGAGGTATCATTGTATATAGTGACAGTGTTTGGTATAAGGAGGTATCACTTTATATACCAACACTGTCTTGTATAGGGAGGTATCACTGTATATAGCATCAGTGTCTGATATATGAAGGTATCACTGTATATAGCAACAGTGTCTGATATAGGGAGATATCACTGTATATAGCAACAGTACATGGCATCAGGAGGTCTCACTGTAGCAAGATTGCTGTGTTAATATGTGGTGGATTGTGATTCTAAATCACTGTATATAGCAATAGTGTCTGGATAGGGAGGTATCAGTGTATATAGCAACAGTATGTTGTGTGAGGAGGTATCACAGTATATAGCAACTGTGCTGGCATAGGGAGGTCTCACTATAGCAAGAGTTCTATATTAATATGTGGTGGATTGTGATTCTAATTCACTTATTTTGACAATGAACAAAATATCTAGGAATTCAACTTTTTACCAAATATTAGTAACTCTTGCCTGAATAATTTGTGAACCTGCTTATAACATGGGGTCATGCATGGATCCCTTTCTTTCTTTATAGAAAATTCTGAAAGATATGGCTCCTATGCTGAATGTGAAGAAAATTGCAATCAGAATTGGTTAATGAAACCTTGATATATCACTTATTTTATTGTCAAAAACAGTAGTTAGTGCCCCAAAATTTGATTTATAACTTATGAAGTTACATATGTTTTGTTAAGTTTTTGTTTGAAAAAAGACAGTTCTCAGTACACTGTAAATAACAATATATGAGGAAATATCAGTCAATTAAAATGTCAGTAATGCCTACTGCTTTCTGTACTTTAAGAAATAAATACCAATTAAATAAATCTTGTCTAGTGAAATTCATGTTTTCAGTTTTATCTTTTAATTCATTTTCAGTATAATCATCATAAATATAGAGTTTTCTCAAACATGAAGAGTGTCAATCAGCCATCACAGTGATGCCTACAGGTGTTTCATTGATTTGATCTCTGACTTGTGGAACTGTTGGTTGCAATGTTACAGTCAGTTAAACGTTGACCTGCTTTGTATTATCATGCTAATGTGATTAATGATAGCAAAGGAACCAATCAAAGTTTATTAGGTACATGAAAAGTATAGTTTGGCAGGTAGGATTCATTATGGAGAAGCGAGTTTCAACATTTATAGTGAACTTGAAATTCCCAAATTGGCACTCAGAGATTTGGTCCAGGTTGAGCAAAAATTTCACTGTAACCTGTTCAGAGCTCAAAGCCCATTGTTGGTAACAGGATCAAGCCAACCTGGAAGCGGAGAGCTATGATCTCTCCCGCAGCTTAGAGTCTCCTGACTGGTCATTAAATGGGTGAATAGTCAGTATCACATGTCACCAAGTACTGGTCTGCATTCACTAATCACCAGGTACAATTCACTGGTCTTTGAGTACTGTCATTGGACATTGGAGTCCTCTAATTATGTGGATAGGGATCAGGTTACTGACAAATCTTTCTAGGGACAGGGAGTTGGCATACATGAGCAAGGCAGAGGAAGGGGATTGGATCAGCATCCCATCTTACTTAAAGTTCTACTTAAACCCTATGTGATGTGTGGATATCCATTCAAGGTAAATGAATGGCCCTTCCCTTACATGCTACCATGGGCTTTAGAGCCTTGGGCCCCATAGTTGGCTTGATGTTGTGGTCTGTGGGATAACATCACCTGCTGAAAAAGTGGAGCCAAGTAGAAAAGAAGGGAGGTTGGACTTCCCCCCAGGGTTCTAAGAAGGTAAGGCATTTTTTTCACCCTACTGTCCAGTTGGCCACCATGGAAATCCCCAGCTCATCAGTAGTTACAGGATGTGACTCTTTTTTCCCCCCAGGTCTCCCCAGCATCAGGGAGATCAAGGGTTGGAAAGTCTTGCTTCCCATGAGAGTGATCAGGATGAAGATGCTGTGTCAGTTCTAGTGAACTCGCACAAGTTTAATGCAGAACAGACTGAGACTGCACCTCCACCCATACCCACTCCCTTCAGGTCCACTGCCCTCTCCTAGCCATCAATACAGGTGGGAGAGGAAGAGGAGATCTGGTTCTTTGATAAAACGGTCAACAAAGTTTAGAATATTTTATCACTGGATTTGTGTCCCAACCCATCAGGTTCAGAGGACAGGAAAATTCACTCCAGTATGGAGAGACTCTCCAGAGCTGGATCACACCCAGATCTCCTTTTGCTCCTCCATTCAGGTATGGTTGGGGAAAGAAATTATATTTGAGCCGCAGTATGAGAAAACATCCTTTTAAACAATATGACATTGTAGAAAGATGATGTCATACATATACACAGAAATGTACAATGTTAAAGCCTTTCTTTATGCATTCATAACATTGTATCTGTATTAATTTTGTTACGTGTAGGCTCGTACAAAACTAACAAAAGAAAAGAGTGAAGCCAACAAGCTTTGTAAATTTAACAAAAATGATTTATTTCCCTAGAAAACAATGTAAAACAAATTGAAAATAGGACTTATGTTTTGTGAATATAATCCAGAATTTAATCCTAGGATTGAAAAATGTAAGTCCTATCACTAAACAGTTCTAATTGAATCCAGGTTCGAATCTCGATGAAATTCCAATATTGAGGCAATGACGTCAGATGAGGTCATTGTACTGATGGCAACAGATCCTCGAATCACAGTTTATAATGTTTCCATTTAGAATTCCAGAATAAGTTTCCACTGAATATCTTTCTCCCAGAACTTTTATAAATATGAAGCACTTGTGTAGTTTTCTAGAGAATGAATTATTAAATTCCAAAAAATAGGCAAACTTCAAAACAATCTGACATCAACAATAGAAACGCCTAATACCTAAAGGTGTAAAGATATGACTGACTAAATCTTCTACCAATTGGCTGTTTTAAGCCTCGATTTTAGATCACATGGTGGCTCAGGTAATGGGTTACGTGACCACTAATTTGAACAGCACAGTAAAAAAAAATGCCATTTATCACATAGGCAAGAATAGCCCTATCTAAGAATCAAATTCTCACACTGGAAATAAAAAAAAGAAAGGCTGTTTACAATTCAGCTAACACATGGGCTGAAAATGACCCTGGTAATAGCCAATCATTTCCGCTTAGTGTTTACAAACGTCTCAACCAAGGTGAGCTAAAAATAAAAATGAAGCAAACCTTTGCGTCAAAACAAAAGACTGAATTTACTGGAAAAAATATCAAATCCAGTCAAAATTATTATTACAATAAAATGTAATGAAACAAACTTAAAATAAAAAAGAATTTAAAACTAACACAAAAGCAATTTAATTACATATATGTAACAATTTTCATGAAATAAACTCCATTATATTCAAATAGCTCATTTCAGAATCACAAAATGTATGTATATATTTCTGAAAGAGACATTGTCTTGCATCACGGCTCATACAAACCAAAGATATGGTAAATAAGATATTTAAATTCATGCTTTATAACATGTACAAAATTCTTGAGAAACGGTTCTTCACAAACCACATTAATTGCTGAATTCATTGTATACATTCTCTAAAAAGGGTGTGGGATGGAGAAGTATGGGGAAAATGTTTTGAAGCAAATATTACATCTTCAATCGAATCATCTCTTATCTGCTTATTGTATTACACATTTAAGTACAGATGTTTAATAAATACTTGTTTATTTTAGCTTGCTTGAGGTACTGCCAGATCACTTAAATGCTGAGATTGTTGCTGGGACCATCACCTCCAAACAGGATGCCATGGACTACCTCACTTGGACCTACTTCTTCCGCAGACTTATCATGAATCCAACGTAAGTAAAATTTTTATTGTTTCCAAAGTTCACAGTATTCCCATTGCCTGCCATAGCAATTTCCATTTTCATTTTCTGAGTGTTCAGTGCTCCAGTTTATGTTTTGTGAGTATACAATACTCCAGTTTATGTTGTGTTAATATGCAGTACTTCATTTTATTTTATGAGAATACAGTGCTCCAGTTTGTTTTGCAAGTATGCAGTATGCCAGTTTTGTGAATATGTTGTGTGAGTATACAGTACTTCAGTTTATGTTATGTTAATATGCTGTACTCCAGTTTATTTTGTGAGTATTCAGTGCTCCAGTTTTGCAGGTATGCAGTACTCCAATTTTGTGAATATGTGGTACTTCAGTTTATGTTGTGTGAATATACAGTACTCCAGTTTATGTTATGTCAATATGCTGTACTCCAGTTTATTTTTTGTGAGGAATAAATGATACCTTAATAATGTCATGAATGTAGAGAGACAAAATACAAGAGTTACTTCCATAGCACAACATGGCAAATCTCCACACTTTTATTGTATGTCACCACCACTAGCACCACCCCACCTAGTCTGAGTTTCCTCTGACCCATGCCACCCCATTTTGAATATTTGGACATTTATGTTGGGGTGTAGGGTCAGAGTCCATTCCCTGTCGAAAAGTTGGAATTCGCCAGCACCATTTGGTGTCGGCAAAGGGTAGCCGCTTACTAGCCAGCCTAGCAAACTTTAACGACCTTTCATCGAGATATACCTGCATGAAATCGATAGGAATATGATTTATTTTCTCAGATATTGTGAGTATAGCATTTGTTATACCTTTAATCTGCTGACAGACTAGCTGAAACTATAGCATTGATGAAATTTGTCCTGGAACTCGCCATTTGCATTCCAAGTCACATGACTACACAAATCTCGAGACCCACATGTGAATGACTTCAGAGTTCAAATAGTCACATGATATCAACAATTAACCATTTCTAATGTTGCAGTAGGAAAACAAATTGAACATATAAATGAAAGTCACATAATATTTATAGAAAAATAAAAAGAACATAAACTTCTAAAAATATTTATTCTGGAAACAGTGACCAGAAATCTGTAAATGTTGCAGCAGCTTGAAGAGAAAAAGAGATTCAACAAGCGGAGAGCACAGGTCAACGCGATAGTCACGTGATACCAACAAAATACATCGCTGACACAAGCTTAGTACTTGATGAATCTGGTTTTCTCCACCTTGTTGCGATACCGACATGTTTCTAGCCGTTGTTCTCAGAATAAATATGTTGAGAGTTAAGTGTGCATTATATTTATGTACAAGTATTATGTGACAATTAACTAATATTTTTGAATTCTATGTACAACAACTTTCAAATGGTTTATTGTTGGTATCATGTGACTATTGGACCTCTGATGTCATTGACATGTAGGTTATGAGATTTGTGTAGTCATGTGACTCGGAATGCAAATGGCGAGTTCCAGGTCAAATTTCATCAATGCTATAATTGCATCTTGTCTCTCAGTGGATTAAAGATATAACGAATGCTACACTCTCTATTTCTGAGAAAATAAATCATATTCCTATCAATTTCATGCAGGTATATCTCGATGAAAGGTCGTTAAAGTTTGCTAGGCCGGCTAGTAAGCAGCTACCCTGTGCCGACACCAAATGGTGTCAGCGAATTCCAACTTGTTGATAGGGAATGGACTCTGACCTAGTCCTACAATGTAAGACACATCACCCCGATATTTTTCTTCTGGGTGGGTGATGACACTTAAACAAAAACAACATGTGCTATGTCTTACATTGTAGGACTAGACTCTGACCCTACATCCCAACATAAATGTCCAAATATTAAAAATGGGGTGGCAAGGGTCAGAGGAAACTCGGACTACACCCCACCCCACCCTACCCCCAGATCCAGAACCTGGCTCAAACTAGACCATGTTTAATGTTTTCTCACAAAGTAATAAAAAATGTCACCATAATTGCAATACATGTATTGGTATATTTGACCATTGACTCTTCTGGAAAATCAACAAACTGACCAAAAATCACACTCCTGTTAGGTGATGGTTTTCACAACCTATAAATGAAGTTTGGTGATTAAACACCCATTGGTGTGGGAAGAGATAGAGTGACAGATGAGGTTCATTACAGAATTATCCCTGAGGCTTTTTAAATAGCGTTGGAATAAATGCAGAGCTTTATGGTTTATAGTGATTCTTGCAAGCCATGACGATAAAACATGGGGGCAGTTAGATTTATCCAGGGGGTCATATGGGCTTTCTGCAAGTGTTAGTTTCAGAAATTACTTGTGATATACCAATAATCTGTTGGCATTAGTATAGTGCTAACAAGAAAAAGTGAAAGGATGCAACAAAGAAGTAAGGGAACGCATGTTACTCAGATGCGGGTGGAAGGACAATGGTGAGTGTAAAAAGCCAGGAAATGTGCAAAAAAATGTTAGGGAATGATGTTCCCATGCATTCCCACAGCACTGCACCCATGGTTGGCTTAGTTACATCTGGACAGTTTAAATGCCTTTTTACATTTTTTGTGGACATCTAAATATTAATATATAGCATGAACTGTATTTAAAACAAATGTAGTTCATCTGTTTTGCTTTCCAAGTTATTTTGATTTCCGTCAAAGATAAATAGGTCAGAACTGGAGGACTACTCTATAGAATTGCAAAATAGGACATTCCTAATTATTGATATTGCTTTTTAAATTGCCTGTATATTTTTGAGAGACCTTAAAATAAAACAGACCATTACAGTATGTACTCACTCATAACTCCAACTGCGAACAATATGGACCCTGGTCTGTCTTTGCATAATGTGCCAGCACATCAGGCACTATGATGTTTGTTCTACTGATTATTACTAACAAGCTTCAAAGATCCAGATCTGTTGTTCAGTTTGCAGTTGGACTTGACATACAAGTGAGTATATAAGGCAACGATATTACAAAATAAAATTTAGGTCAACTGAATGCAAGTCTTTTGCTCTGAATGTTATTTTGTTTTTCTAGCAAAGATCAATTGTCATACTTTTGGGGCTCCTCAGGGGTATGGATGAAACATGACATGCCTAGTTGCTAAAATTAAAAATATCATGCATGGACAAAACTGAACATATTGCAACCAAAAAAAAGGAAAATAAGACTTTTAATAATGATAATGATATACGATGTATAAAAAATATCATGATATGAATGCTATATTTAATATTACAAGGCACAAACAACCTCTTTTTGTAGCAGTATTTACCATTTGTGAATTGTGTATTTACACCTCTCCCTCAGTAACTTGTGTCCAGGTACATGTAACTTGCAAACCCACGTATAACATGGCGGTGGGTGTGGATCCCCTTTTTTCTATAAAATGCCAAAGAATTGGCCCCTATTTGTTCAGTGTAATTTTCGACAATATATCAATCCATACAAATGTCAGTTATGCCTCCTGGTGATAGCACTTTACAAAACAGAATTCCAAGAAAATTAATTGTTGTCAAGTGAAATTCATGTTTTAGTTCTATCTTTTAATTAGGCTTTGGGTGGGTGTGTTTTGTATTTTTAACATGGCTTTAACAATTTTCCAGTCATATCGCTACAATGTCTGTGGTGTGGCAGTTTATAGTGATGTCTAGCACTGGGGCATCATGCTGCAGATATGTAACATCATGACCCACCCAGTCACATTATCCTGATACCAGGCTGGCCAGTCCTAACACTAACCTCTTAATGCTGAGTGCCAAGTGAGGCATCTGCTAGTACCATTTTTATAAGTCTATGGTATGACTCGGCCAGGGTTCAAACCCGCGACCTCCCACATCCGAGGTGGACATTGTAACTACTTAGGCCACTGAAGCGGTGCAAATTAGGCATCTGTGTAATCATTGCATATGCAATATGCCCGTTCGTATTCAAACGTAAAAAGTGTAAATCTACAATCACAGCTATTTCCACAAGTGTTTATGAGAACCTAATTAAATGCCAACTCTTTTGGTCTCCAACTTGCAGAAGTGTTTGGTGTATTGTTACAGTCAAGTAAAAGTAGACCTGCTTCATGCTATCAGCTTAATTATGTCTTTTGTATCAAATTGAATAAAGCAGGTATAATTTTAAAAAATGGTTAAAAGGCATGCAAATCCTAACCACATAAGAGCTACCAGATGTGGTGGTGTGTCAGATCAACTCATTTCAGTTGACCTGTTGAATAACGTTCTGTAGGTAACATAATTAAAGTAATCAGTGGTTTATCCTACTAATTTTGAAATATGATCAATGATAGCAAGAGAAGGCATGAAACACTTTGTTTCACAGATACCGTTCTCACTTTATGCTTTGATCTGGGGTTTTTGTGGGGTTTTTTACCCTGTTGTTCACGAGTTATTGAGGGAGAGGTGAAATTAATTTTATGAAAAAGAATTTATTCATATGTCAGAGACTAATATCAATGACTCTGCTAAAAAATAGTGTTAAAAATGAACAAGTTCTCTCAGATAGCCCCAATGTATGAATAACCACAAAATAATATAGATATGTGAAAAGGTGTAAAGACTAATTAAGGGTCATTTGTATCAATTTATTCAAAACTATGAACTTATTGGGCTTGGTTATGGACTTATTATGTTTCTCTCATGCAGAGTGCAGGAACTGACTGCAAATTTTTAAAGAATTATAAATTATATGCTAATTTATTACCTTTCAGCTTACTGTTTTTGACAGTTTCATGCAGTATTTAACTTTTGCTGCTTTGCAGAAAGAGACCCCTGCAATGTGTTACGTATATGTAATTAAATTGCTTGTGTGTTAGTTTTAAAATTCTTTTTATTTTATTTTTGTTTCATTACATTTTATTGTAATGATTATTTAAAGGATTCAAAATTCTTTTTCAGTAATTAGATATTTTCTTTTACTAAATGTTATTTATTTAAGACGTAAAAGTGTTACATGAGAATTATTTTTAGTTAACCTAGTTCGTATTGGGCTGGCAAGAACGTAAACAGGCAGTTAAAATGATTGGTCAGTATCAGGGCCATACTTTCCTTGCGTGATCACCATGTGTAACAATGCTTTTTTGTGATTGGTTCTTAAGTGGGGCTACACTGGCGTACGTGATAGTTTTCTTATAGTAAGAGACCACATGACCTATCTCGCAAGACTTGAAATGATGTTTTTGGGGTTTAAACACACATTCTTAATATTCTTCTGGGAGAGTTGTTTTAACATCTTGAAGGAACAAGGTGTTTCTTTTTATTTGTTGCCAGATTGTTTGTTTTTCATCTGATTTTTTGGATTTAATAATTTATTCTCCTGGAAACTCAACAAGTTGACTTTCTTATAAAAAATTCTGAAAGATATTCATGGAAATTTGTTCTGGAATTATTCGGAAACAAAAACTGTGATTCAATTGAGGAATTGTTGATATTCGTACATGGACCACATCTGACGTCATCGCCTTCCATATTTTTATGTCGTCGAGATTCGAACCTGGATTCTAATAGAACTATTTAGTGATAGGACTTGTGTTTTCATTCTTAGGATCAAATTTTGGATTATATTCACAAACTGTAAGTCCTATTTACCAATTTTTACATTGTTTTCTAGGGAGATAAATTATTTTATTAAAATATACAAAGCTTGTTGACTTCACTCTTTTCTTCTGTTACATTTGTACGAGCCTACACGTAACAAATGATGCTGTGCCAGCATCGATTGGTTATTTGTTATGTACTGGTCTTTACACCTGTAGTTATAACAAAGCGTAATGAATGTAGAGGATATATTTGCTTGAATGGATTTATATTGTTGAATGTGGGAACAGAATATTTGAGTTTTTCACCCACAAGGTCAAATATATCAGTCATTCACTCAGAGCAAGTGACCGCTCCGGTGGCATTGTGGTCAGAGCATTCACCTCGGATGCGGAAGGTCGTGGGTTCAAACCCTGGCAAGTCATACCAAAGACTTATAAAAATGGTACTAACAGCTGCCTCACTTGGCACTCGGCATTTAAAGGTTAGTGTTAGGAGTGGTTGGCCTGGTGTCAGGATGCATCTGCGGCATGATGCCCCAGTGCTAGATATCACTATAAACTGCCGCACTGCAGACATCGTAACGATATGACTGAAAAATGTTAAAGCTGCATTAAAAATCCAAATCACACACACACACACACACACTCAGAGCAAGCAAATTTTCTTTTTCATTTGTACGATTCGCTTGCAGTAAATATAACAGATGGAAATAGTAGATTTCTTACTGTATCCCATGCGATAATGTCAGTGTATCATTTAAGCTCAGCTGTGTTTTGTGTATATTTTCACTGAAAATATCAGAAGTAACATAATCCTCCATCCTAATTCAGCGTAAAAAAAAAAAAATTAAGAAAAAATATATGCACGTTGTGGGGTTTGAACTTTGTTCATCTGAATGTAAGGCAGCCATACTTACCAAATTTCTTGGCCATAATGTTATTGATGTCTGTTGATGGGGCAGTGAAAATTATTTTGGATTCCACTTCAGTGAATTATCAAAATTATTTCTCATGGATAATCCAGTAATTCATTGCCAGGCATAAAATAAATTTGATTAATACAGCTAAGATAACACTAATTTTAAACCTGCAGATGCCCAGGAAATACACTTCAGCACAGAAATTTAAATGGCAAGATAGATAGAGCAGATAACCCATAATCATGGCCACCATAGTATATCCATTTGTGTAACAGTGGCCTCTCACAATAATGTGGTTCAAGGGAGCCATGTAATAGTACGGTGTGTTATTGTGTGTGTATGGTGTGTTATTGTGTGTAACAGTGGTCTCTCACAATAATGAGGTTCAAAGGAGTCCAGTAATAGTATGGGGTTATGGTCTGTAACAGTGTTCTCTCACAATAATGTGGTTCAAAGGAGCCATGTAATAGTATGGTGTTATAGCCTGTAACAGTGGTCTCTCACAATAATGTGCTTCAAAGGAGTCATGTAACAGTATGGTGTTATAGTCTGTAACAGTGGTCTCTCACAATAATGTGGTTCAAATTAGTCATGTAATAGTATGGTGTGTTATAGTCTGTAACAGTGTTCTCTCACAATAATGTGATTCAAAGGAACCATGTAATAGTACGGCATTATAGTAAACTACATCAGGGACAATGGCCATGGATTTAATAAGAGTCATGGCAAACAAAGGCTGTAAAGCACATGAGAAGGTCTTTGTTAGGTTATGTTGGTCATTAGTCTATAATTAACTGTTTCTTGGTTTGCGTATGGATCAGCCTTTAAATCTTACCTGTAGATGCTTGATCCGATACAATAGGACTCCAGGTGCTTGATCCAATACACAATCAGGGACTCCAGATGCTTGATCTGATGCACAATAGTACATCAGATGCTTGATCCAATAGATAATCAGGGACTCCAGATGCTTGATCCAGTACACAATCAGGGACTCCAGATGCTTGATCTGATACACAACAGGACTCCAGATGCTTGATCTGATACACAATCAGGGACTCCAGATGCTTCATTTGATACATAGTAGGACTCCAGATGCTTGATCCTATACACAGTAGGACTCCAGAAGCTTGATGCAATACACAATCAGGGATTCAGACATTGTTTGGGTGCATTTAGAACTTCCCTTCAAAAAGCCTTGATATTGACCCAAATGAGCCATACTTATCTCAAAAGAAATTAGTTCTTTAGTATACTTCCAACCTATAAGCAAATCCATCTAATCCTATATATGATGTAGTCTTTAGCCTCAAATACAAATCCACTGTGCTCTGAAACCAAACCTCATTCCACCTTTTGATATAAAAATTCATCTTCACTTAGAAACAGCAAACAATTTTGGAAATACTGTAGAATTCTGTGTTCCAAAATCACCACCTTGATTATTAACACACCCAAAAATTACATTTGATCTTTGCCAATTCGAAAATATCATCAGCAAATCCTATCCTTTTTCAGAGCAAATTTAATGAAATCAGAGCCTTCTGTTATGGCCATATGTCCCTGTATACAGACACTTTAATGAAATGATAACCTTCTATCATGGCTATATGTCCCTGTATATAGACAGTTTAATGAAATGTGAGCCTTCTATCATGGCAATATGTCCTGTATACAGACAGTTTAATGAAATGAGAGCCTTGTATCATGGCCATATGTCCCTGTATCCAGTTTAATGAAATCAGAGCCTTGTCATGGCCATATGTCCCAGTATACAGACAGTTCAAGGAAATCAGAGCCTTCTGTCATGACCAATGTCCCTGTATACAAATATTTCAATCAAATCAGCCTTCTGTCATGGCCATATATCCCTGTATACAGATAGTTTAATGAACTCAGAGCCTTCTGTCATGGCCATATGTCCCTGTATACAGATATTTCATCAAAATCAAAGCCTTCTGTCATGGCCATATGTCCCTGTATACAGATATTTCAATGAAATCAGAACCTTCTGCCATGGCCATATGCCCCTGTATACAGATATTTCAATGAAATCAGAGCCTTCTGTCATGGCCATATGTCACTGTATACAGATATTTCAGTGACATCAGAGCCTTCTGTCATGGCCATATGTCCAGACATGTTGAAAGATGGAGACTAAGTTGGTGCTGCATTTGAAACATGTCATGGCATCATCTTGAGCCAGTTACCCGATAAAACATCAGTTTGTACTGCAGTAATTGCAACCATACAAAAGGCTTTGAATTAGAATGAAGCCTGTCAAAAAACAAATTCAATCATCTATTCAGATTCCTTCTACATTGAAAGCCTTGCAAAAAATTAAATCTGACAACCATTTAATATCCCAGATATTGCAGATACTACTACATGATGTGCTCATGCATTCTGGGATAAGTATTTACCACTGTTGGCTGGTTTGTCATGTTGGTAGATAATGGATCCAAATCTGCCCTGCAGTTGCCCATTTCAAAATGGAAAATTTCATATACTGACCTAGGTTAACTTATAACTCAGCATGTTACTGATTTTTACATCTTGTGCTTAATGTTACATATATTTGGAAAGATTTGTCATCCTAAAGTTTTTGTGCAAGTCTTCATTTTACATTTTTAAGTCTACCTTTACTTGACACCATATAGTCACTACTGTGCTGATGTGCCATAAAAAATGCTACCTACCTACCTACTTACCTACCTACCTACACATACATACATACATACATACATACAGACTGTAACCCTACCTGCCTTATAAAAGTGTTATTTTGAGGTGCCTTATACTAAGGTAGGTTACACTTAATATTACTCAAACATAATGCAGTGGAATCCATGACTAACTGTCTTGTAAAGTAAGTGTTACAGTGAAGTTCCTTATATTGAGATACTTTATACATATTATGACTATCAGGTAATGGAGTCCATGATCATACCTACCTTATATAAGGGACAGTATTATATTGAGGTGCCTCATTCTGAGGTAAACTATACATAATATTACTATCAAATAATGTAATCAGATCCATGACCCTACTTGCCTTATAAAAGTGATTTATATTGAGATGCCTTACATCAAAGGAATACTGTAAATTCATTTATGTCAAATGTTCAGGTTCAAACATAACATGTACTGGTACATAACTTTTGTTGATTGATTTCAGTTGTCTTTACATTTGTATCATTGTTCTGCTGACCATTTCAATTTGTGATTTGTAACAACCATGAAATCCAGGAATATTGATACCTCAACACTGTAGGAACCATGAAGTCCAGTAATATTGATACCCCAACACTGTAGGAACCATGAAGTCCAGGGATATTGATACCCCAACATTGTAGGAGTCATTAAGTCCGGGGATATTCATACCCCAACACTGTAGGAAGGATGAAGTCCAGGGATATTCATACCCCAACACTTTAGGAACCATGAAGTCCAGGGATATTCATACCCCAACACTGTAGGAAGCATGAAGTCTAGGAATATTGATACCCCAACACCAACATGGAATTACTACTATTTGGAAAATACTTGCTTACAATTAGAGTCCAACTACAGACAAGTTAGACTATGATCTACCATCACATAATATACCAGTAGGGCAGAGTTTACATTATTTGGTCTACTGAGTATTTGTTTCATCATCTTGAAGTAGTTTCACTCTTGTGTCAGTATACCTGACATCATTCTTTATCAGTCAGTACACCTGACATCACTCTTTTATCAGTATACCTGACATCACTCTGCTATCAGTATACCTGACGTCACTCTTGTATCTGTATATCTGATGTCACTCTTATACCTGACATCACTCTTGTATCGGTATACCTGACATCACTCTGGTATCAGTATATTTGACATTACTCTTGTGTCAGCATACCTGACATCACTCTTGTATCAATATACCTGACATCACTCTTGTTTCAGTACACTTTTGTATCAGAATACCTGATGTCACTCTTGCATTAGTATACCTGATGTTACTCTTGTGTCAGTATACCTGATGTCACTCTTATATCAGTATACCTAACATCACTCTTGTATCAGAATACCTGACATCACTCTTGTGTCAGTATACTTGACATCACTCTTGTATCAGTATACCTGACATCACTCTGGTATATATGACATCACTCTTGTATCAGTACACTCTTGTATCAGTATACCTGACACCATTCTTGTGTCAGTATACCTAATTATTGCTTTTGTATCAGTATATCTGACATCACTTTTGTTTCATTATATTTGATATCGCTCTTGTATCAGTATACCTAACATCATTCTTGTATCAGAATACCTCACATCATTCTTGTATCAGTATACTTGACATCAGTCTTGTATCAGTATACCTGACATCACTCTGGTATATCTGACATCACTCTTGTTTTAGTACACTCATGTATCAGTATACGTAACATAACTCTTGTATCAGTATACATGTACCTGACATCACTCTTGTTTTAGTACACTCTTGTATCAGTATACGTAACATAACTCTTGTTTCAGTATACATTATGTCACTCTTATCAGTATACCCATGATGACATTTTGCACTGCATTTGAGACGTGTATCACATGATACACACGTAGACTAGGGAACAAAACATAATGAAACACAAAGTAGGATATTGTTGAAGTTCATTCAGTTATTTTAACTCCACAGACAGTACATGTAATAAATAAACATATTATATTCACATGGATACCTTAGAATGAAGGTAATGAAAATAAATAATAGTAGCTTGCTATGGGTCACTGGTTCTTCCCAAGATTTTCCCATGTTCTTCCTCCACCAGATATACTGGTTGATACTTATAGCCTGTGATGTGCTGAAAAAATCGCATTAAACCCAAAACAACAACAACATGCAGATAACTACGGTAAATGATAAATGAAGTTAGACTTAATAAGTGTATAATATTTACTTGGATACAAGATGGGTCCAGCATCAAACAAAATATACCCTAATCTTCCCACCACATTATATGCCACCAGATCAGGGTCTGTATTATTTGTTCTATTGATTGATCCTAACAGACAACATAGACTCAGATTTTCTGGCACATTATGTGACAGAAGGTCTGAATCTGGGCAGTATGCAGTTGGTTTTTATTTGTATGTGAGCATGTCATGTTTCAAAATATACTGTATATACTCACCGATAAATTAAATCCAACTGCACACATCGTAGATCCTGATCTGCCATACTAAAATGTGCCTGCAGATCAGGGTCTGAGTGGTTTGTTCTAATGATTACTTCTGACAAAATATGATGACAGATTGGACTCATCATTTAAGCGATTATGTACAGTAACGCTTAAAGCTTAATTGGCATGTTTCTGTTTGCAAAAGTAGATGACTAAATGACAAGATTGTCTTGTGACTAATTAACATAAATCACAGCAAATGACCATAAAGTTAAGCCTATTTGCCATAAAAAATCAATGCACATTAACATCCATTTTTTGTGTGCAAATGACCATAAAGTTGAACTTATTTGCCATAAAAAATCAATACACATTAACATCAGTTGTCCTACAGAATGGCAGATTGCTTTATTCACTGCCAACCATTTACGTTGAGCCTGAACACAGAGTATAATTTTTAGAGCATCATAGTTAACGGTTCTGTCAATAATTTTTAGATGTGATTTATTAATTATCTTGGGTGTATTAATAATTATGGATAAAATCATGTACATTTGATTTTAAGCTGATTATTAAGTACAAATAGTTGTAGAATCTAAATATAAAAATGTTTTGTGTACGAAAGTTAAAGGAAAAAATTAAATTATGGTTTTTAGGATCAGAGGGTACAAAAAATTAAAGACAATTTAGTACTGCACTCCCTCATTATAAGGCCCTTCATTATACCACAGTCCCTGTTATAAGGCAGTTATGGTCATTGGTTCCATTTCACTATTTATGGTAGTAAAATTATGTTGCATACTTCATTATAAGGTGATCTGACCATGGGGTGAAATTTTCTATGGCAACAGACAGCATTGTAATGAGAAAATATTGTACTTTATTGTAAGGTGATCTGACCATGCGGTGAAATTTTCTATGGCAACAGACAGCACTGTAATGAGAAAATATTGTACTTCATTATAAGGTGGTCTAACAATAAGGTGAAATTTTCTATAGTATGGACAGCATTGTAATGAAGGAATACTGCCACATGTACTTAATTATAAGGCGGTCTCACTATAAGGTGAAATTTTCTCTGGCATAGACAGTATTGTAATTGGAGATAACTGTATCATGTACTTTATGATAAGGCATAGACAGCATTATAATGAGGGAACACGGCCACATATCCTTAATTATAAGTTGGTCTCACCATAAGGTGGAATTCTCTATGGGTTCTAGGAAAACATGATAATAAAGGAATACTGTATAATGTGTTTCATTATAAGTTGGTCTCACCATAAGGTGGAATTTTATATGATCCCATGGACAGCATTATGAGGAAATACTTATGTACTTTATTGTATGGTCATTGCGCTATAAGGTGGAATTTTCAATGGCTCCCATGGACATTATAATGAGGGAATGGTGTATCATGTACTTCATTATAAGGCGATCTGACCATAAGGTGGAATTTTCTATGGCAACAGACAGCATTGGAATAAGGGATACTGCATCATGTACTTAATTAGAAGGTGATCTCACTAACTTAAAATTTTCTATGACATAGATAGCATTTAAATGAGGGAACACTGCTTCATTTAATTATAAGATGGTCTTACTATAAGGTGGAACTTTCCATGGCACAGACAGTATTGTAGTGAGGGAATACTGTATCATGCAAGTCATTTTAAGGTGGTCTCATTGTATAGTGAAATTGTCTTTGATTTCATGCAGGAATACTGCTATCAGGCACTTCATTTTAAGGTGGTCTCAATATATGGTGGAATTATTTAAGGCTTCTGTGACATTGTAATGAAGGAATACTGTGTAAGGTGGTATGACTATGAGGTGGAATTTTTTTTATAGCTTTTGTAATAGCATTATAATCAGGGAATACTCTATCATGTGCTACATTATAAGATGGTCTTACCATGAGGTGGGATTTCAGGACGTCCATGAACAGCGTTACTGGAGGGGAATGATGTATCATATACTTTACTGTAAGGCAATCCGACTATAAGGTGGAATTTTCAGTGGCTCCCATGGACATTATAATGAGGGCATGGTGTATCATGTACTTCATTATAAGGCGATCTGACCATAAGGTGGAATTTTCAGTGGCTCCCATGGAAAGCATTATAATGAGGAAATAATGTATGTTGTAAAATATCTTTGAAGACAAGAATAATCTAGACTTTTGGATACAAAAGAGCAAAGATGGTCCGAGTTGAAGCTTTATGTCTGAATAAAAATTAAGAGGTTTCAACTGCACAGTGCATGGCAGTGAAATTGCTGTTATTCTATAAATATAGAAATGGTTTGGAGTTAGACAAATACAGTATTTTATTACTGTAATCTTTCCTAAGCTTGTCCATTTTACAGTTATTATTGGACATGATTTGGCTGTATATTCATTAATTTTGCATGACATTTACCTAATGTATTTAGTCAGAAGTTTTCATGGTGTTGACACTTACAAATTTAGTACAATCACCTAAATGACTCAGCTGGGGTTCGAACCCACGACCTAACCACTAGGCCTCTAAAGTGGTCTAAGTAGCAGTATAGTTTTGGGAGGGGATTTTTTTTACAAATTGCCAATCTGTAAATTGCTAAATCTACATAACAAGCATGCTGATATTGAAGAATTTATGAAAATGTTATAATGCAAATATATTCTGTCACCATTCATCTGTTACCAATTTCATTTATGCTCAATAACTCGAGTCTTCCATCTTTGTTGATTGTTTGCACTTGTTTTCCTTGGCAGAACCCTATCAATTTTAGGGCGAAAAAAGACAACGTCAATGTGACTAACTGAAGGAACAAATATGGGTTCAACACAGTAACATCAGTCTCTACTATTTACTATCTACAGTTACCACAAATTACCAAACTTTGTGGAAGCCTTCCACTTGGGATGAGGAAGAACTCAAGTGATTCTGGAGTTGAAATATGAAGGTCAATATCACTGTTACTAAAAGAAGGAAAAATATTTCAACGCAGTAACTTAGTTTTCCATCATCTGAGATTACCAAAGTTTGTGGATGGCTTGTACATGGGTAAGAGAGAAACCTATCAATTGTGGCTATAAAGGCCAAAGGTCAAAGTCAGTGTGCTTGAAAGAATAAGAATGGTTTCCACACAGCAATATTTGATCTACATCACAGACCTGGACCAAACTTTGTGGATGGCTCACACTTGGGTAAGAAAGAAGCCCATTGATTTTGGGGAGTACAAATTAATATTTTTATTTTTCCTCCTCTATGGATGATCATGTTGATATGGGCTTTTCACAACAAAAAAAAACTTCTATGATGTCTTATTGTTGCTGAATGAAAATAGTGCCAATGTGAAATCCAGTATGGCTACCATGATAGTCATCTTGAAAATTTTATCACTGCTGCTCCTAAAAATGGAAAGTCATATCAATATTGGTTTTTCATCAGAAGATTTCTTTACTATGTCTGATTGAAGACTTTATGTTTTGTCTAGTTGGTCCAAAATTAAAATGATGCCAATATGATACCCAGAATGGCCATCTTCAGCATCTTGTTATTGCTTCTTCCACTGAATGAATGGCTACATTAAAATGTTGTTTCACCAAAAGGCTTCTGATCATGTCTAGTTGGTCCTGAATGAAAATCAGGCTCTTATAGCCATTATTGCCACCACAATGGCCAGTTTGAAACTCTTGCTATTGCTCAAGAATATCTTGTCCTGGATTTCTGGAAATTCCTCTAGACCGGTAGAGCTTCAGTCCCATCAAGGGACTCTTGTTTCTTCTTGCTTTCTTTCCTTTCATGTTTGAATGTCTGTTGAGGTTAGTTGCTGAGCATACTGGTAAATATTGAAACTTTACAAGTACATACTTGTATTAAGGTTGATATCATTAGGATAAGCACACATCAACAGGCATATGCTTATTTAAAATAACCACACTACTATTATTTTTTATTACCATATATACTTGTGTACAAGTTGAGTCTCTCATTGCACAATGCATTGGTAGTTCAGGGTCTTTATTGCTTTTATTACTGATTTGTCCTAACAAACTGCATAGACCAAGATATGATGCCACATTATGGGATGGCAGATCTGGGTCTGCATAGTTGGCAGTTAATCTGACTTGCTATGTGAGTATATACATAATCCAGGTTTTACATTATTCTAAAATAGACCAGACAATGGAATTAATCATTAAAATAACACCAGCTGTGGTGATCAGGAAGTTGATATGAGTTTCAAGACCAATTGACAGTATCTGTTTCAAAATGGAAAACCCAGACAAAACAAGAATTTTATTTTATGACATTTGTTTAAAGTCTGTACTTGCTTAAACTGAACAATTTGATGGTTGGTTAGACTTGGTATAAATATTGCTAATTAACATATTTATGTATAGATAAATTCACCCACCCCCACCTACCCCATTTTTCAAATTTTGTTCAATTACTGTATTTATTAGGGATATCTTTGATAATAAGCCAATCCCCCTACCATATGTACCCACTCACAAGTCCACTTACAAACAACATATACACTGGTATGCGATCACATAATGCACCTGCATATCATGGTCTGTGTTGTTTGTTCTACTTATTACTCCTGTCAAACTGCACAGACCTGGATCTGCTGGTGCATGACAGTGGATTAGGGTCTGTGCAGTTTGACTTGATTTGTAATCGAGTATAGTTGTTACTTTCTTGGCAAATTAATTAGGTGGGTTCTCAAGCCTTATCATGGGAGCAATATTGTAATTTAGGACTACATTAAAAAATTTTGAATCTTATGGAATGTATATTGTTACCCAAGTATAAAAGCTATAGGAACAATCTCCCTTGAGAATTATGCATTGTATAGTTTAGCATATTTGTCTCTATAATCCCCACCCAGCTGAGTAAAACATGGCAACAGATGGGCCATCAAACAATATGCTGCCAGATCAAGGGTTTCATTCCATGTAATCATCCACCCACCCCAGCAAGAAAAGCATGGAACTAGATGCCATTTTTCAGAACACTGGCAGGTCAGAAGTCTATGCTTTTCCTGGTGTTAATGATTACAGGCAAACAGAGTAGACTCTGATATACCAGCACAATATATTGTGGCAGATCTTGGTGGCTGTTTGCAGTATGGTTGCACTTTTATGGTTATAACTTGCTCATGCAAATAAACAGTTTTACTCAAGGACACACCACAGTAGTTGATCTCTGCAGATTTAGTGATGGGAACTGAACCTGCACCCTGCTGGTCACATGTCCAATGCTGTACCACTGAATTGCCATGGATTTCTGACTGGAAGATTTGCCAAAATGTTTCAAGAAAAATTGATTTTTAAAGTTTCATTTCTAATTCATTTTTTTTTTTTATGCCATTTAGTCCTTTACAAAAATTATCTATCCGATTGGAGCCTGGGTAGCCAAGTGGTCTAATCTCTTTCATCTCACATCTGTCCGTGTGGGTTAGAGTCTCAGGCTCGGCCACTGTGGGTATGTGAGAAAGTTTGCCAGTATCTTCCCATGGGTCAGTGGTTGTTACAAGGGTTTCCGGAATTCTTCCACCACCAAATATACTGGCTGCAATATATACCTTATCATTTGCTGGAAAATGGTGTTAAATCCCAAACAACAATCATCTTCAGTGATTAAGTCACTTTTATTCCAAACAAATATTTCAGATAGTCTTCATTTTTTCCCACTTTATATTTTATTAATAAAACAATTATTGTAGGAGAAATGATGTCGAATCACTTTTTTGCTGGGTTTAATTAATCCATAATTGTTTTAAGAGAATTAAGGAGAGTTAACTTTGTTTATTGGCCTAAAGAGGTTATCAATGGCAATTCATCTCTATACAGAAGTCAGTCCACCCAACATTGATCAAAATGTTGCAGAGTTTGTTTCTTTGTGACTGTTTTGTTGAACTGCACAAGGACTTCATGGATATAGACAAAATTTTATATAGGCCTTAATATCAGGAATCTAAATCAAGTTTTTGCTATAAAATTTGACTGAGTTATGTTCCCTGTTTTATTTCAAAGTTTGCCTTTGTACCCTAAACCACGTTTTCATATTATACTATATGTACTTATTTACAGGTTGGTTCAAACTGCAAAATGCATACATCCAGATCTTAGACTGCATACTTTAGCAGCAGATCTGGGTCTGTTCAGTTTATTAGTAGTAATCAGTAGAGCAAACAACATAGACCCTGATCTGCCAGTTCATTATGTGATGGCAAATCCGAGTCTGTGTTGTTTGTAGTTGGACCCGACTTGAAAGTGAGTATGGACAGTACCACATTGGCAGGGGCATATGTTTCCACAGGACACATTTGTAGGTTATTATTACATTGTATCTCTAATGGCATATTGTTGATTAGATTCTATAATTGTCATTACATTATTTGTTGCAGAATATTGTGTTGCATTTGTTGTATAATATTGTGTTGCCTTTGTTGCAGTATAATGTTGCCTTTGTTACCGAGTATTGCATTGTGTATGATTATCATCAATTTCAAAACAAAGTGTAATTGGGTCCCACAATCCATTTGAAAACTATCTGGATATTATAGACCAGTTCTCCATTTATTTCAATAATTGATCCTTCTGCTTTGGGTGACATCTGTCAGTTAACCACCACATAACAGATTCCACCTGGCTGCTGAACAGTTTAATTGCCAATTAGGTGCAGATAATTATGTCATCAGATGGCCAGACCAGATCTTGCACAACTGAGTTGGGCACCTGGAGAGAATTCATTACAAAATAAACAATTTCAAATCCTTACAACCTGAACATTTTTCATCCATTTATTGAGCCCTGTTTTAATTATTGAATCAGTGGAGGCCCCCCCCCCCCAAGCACTGGTTATAAAGAAAGCTTCATGGCACCAAGTAGGTCAAGCATTGTCGGGGGTGGGGATATGTGTAATTTTAGTCTTAGAATACTGGGTACACGATGTTGCATTTTTCTGATTGTTGTTCTCTTTTTTTTTTAAAAATGTAATGAAAAATTTGTTATTTGCTTTTAATTATGTTAATTGTTCAGCAATTAAACACACATCAACATTTAACACAAGAAGTACAATATTTCCACTCAAGTGGTATGGATGACAGTATTTTACAAATGATAGATGTGTAAATTATTAATTGTTTGATATTTACATGATAGGATGAAAATGTGATAATGTCATTTACATTTCAGTTAAAACTAAAATATAATTGGATAGCCACTATTAATACTATAAATCCAAGGAGACAAAACATTCTATTGCACAAGTCCAATAATTTAAACAATCATTTGCTGCTATGACAACAACAGACCTGCCAACCTGTACAGCTTGACCAGAATTCTTACAGGAATTTCCTTTGTGTGTGTGTGATTTGGATTTTTAACGTAGCTTTAACAATTTTTCAGTCATATCGCTACGATGTCTGCAGTGTGGCAGTTTATAGTGATGTCTAGCACTGGGGCATCATGCCACAGACATGTGGCATGATGTCCCATCCAGTCACATTATCCTGACACCAGGCCGACCAGTCCTAACACTAACCTCTCAATGCTGAACGCCAAGCGAGGCAACTGTTAGTACCATTTCTGTAAGTCTTTGGTATGACTCGGCCGGGGTTCGAACCCACAACCTCCCGCATCCAAGGTGGACGCTCTAACCACCAGGCCACTAGAGTGGTCCTCCTCGAATTTCCTTTACAATACGAACTTACAGATTAATTGCAAAAAATAGAGATCTGGGTTTTTCGTGCTCAATTCAGTAGAAGGAATGCACTACCTCAGAAATGTTTTTCATGCAAAATCCCTGATGATCAAGCTTTTACTTTTCTCTTATGGCATTATCCAAAAATGTTGCCCAGGAAATGAAATCATGTTCATGGCAAATAGGACCATCAGCCTCTTAAAAATTTCAGTCAATCAGCACAGAAGTATAGATAGGAAAATTCTGATTTTTGCCTATTCTTAGAAAAAAGCATGGTGTTTGGAACTGCAGTTTCTTAACTGTACTAGAGATGATTAAGGTCTGTGTGTACTTTACAAATTTGTTAGGTGAACTCAGTTTAGCCTTCTCAGCATCACACCTCAGGACTTATGAAATGCATGTTTTCTAAGTCAACATAGCAGTGCACAACATTTTGCTACACCAAACTGAAAATTGACCTAACTTTAAGGGAATATGAAGACTGCCATCCTGGAAAGGTCTTGTAAGGTTTGGCAGGTCTGTCACAATATACAGTTAATGGTGAATGGGAAACGTACTTAATGTTAATGAGGATTAGGATAGAAAGAGGAAAATAGAGAAAGAAACAATAAAATGATGAAAACTAATTTAAATGTACAAAAATAATCCCATGTCTCATTCTGAGACATGTGCTACTCCATACACCAAATATCATATATGCTACTACGTCTTGGTGGCAGAGATTGCAAACATCATTTATCGCACTGACATCATGTTATCACAGATAGAGTAATGCATATTCTACGTCACATCATATCATCATTTTTCTCTTCAAAGCACTGCACAGTTAATGAAAAAACCGTTCAATAAGAAAAATGTTTTCTTGAGATGACCTCATTTTCCTGAAAGACTTATTATAAAAAAGGGTATGCTTTGTCATTATTAAGGCATTATTTGCAAACTATAATTGTGCTCCAATCATGCATAGTACCAGTAGGTTTCAATTTTTGTATTGCAGTGGTACACACCTCACAATTCAGTTCACCCCAGACTTGTTTGTTTGGTTCCAGCAACTTACGTTTTAGGCCAGAATTCAGTTAATTGAAGACAAGGAATGTCTTTAAGGGAACCTAATGCTTTTAGAATTTTCAGTCACCGAAGTTCACCTATTGCTACCAGGAGGTTTCCATTTGAATGCCTTAGATTCAAGTCGTCTATTGACTGGCACACATAAAATCCTGGAATACAGCCGTCATTTTATGTGTAATACCAAGTAGCAGTCAACACTGAGAGATCCTTCATCCTTTAACTGGTACTCTTCAGCAGTTACAGTAGATTTCCACACCCTGGAAGTCATTGCTGCTTCTGAAAGCAGGATTCCTTGCATCAATGTACTCTGTAGTTTTGCTTCGGGAATATGAACGTCTTTCTTTCCACCTGCAGGTAAAGAGAGAAATCAGTTTAGCTACAACAGACCTAATCTAGCGTGTTTCTTAAAGAGATAAATCAGTTTAGTTATAATAACAGACCTAATCTAGCTTGCTACTTAAAGTGAGAAATCAGTTTAGTTGTAACAACAGACCTAATCTAGCATGTTACTTAAAGAGAAAAATCAAATATATCCTTGAGACCTTTTGGTCTTGTCAAATTTTGCATTTATTGCCAAGTACTTCTCCACTATAAAATATTTGTCAAAAAAGTTTTTGGAGCAGGTCCACTATGATATTGCTAGGCATTACCCATAGAGCTTGCTCCTAATAATGCCATTTGACAGTAGGGGTTTTTCCCAAGGGAGATAATTAGATGCTTCCAATACATTTTATTATTTACTTTGATAACCAAACAAAATGAATTCTTACACAACTCATGCTAATTATGTGAAGTTCTCTTTTTAATCATGTGTTTTATTAACTTTAAATAACTTAGATATTTTATCAAAGACCATTCTTATAATAATCCAAAAAAATGTTTAGTTTTGACATCATGATACTCCTTTCATACACATTGTAAAACGTAGTTGTTTTGTCAAAACTATGTTAAAGATAATCTTCCGTAACAGATAATATTCTTCAGAAACAAATAGGTTATCGATTTAATTGGAATTGGAGCAGTACAGATACATGCTGTAGTTGCTAATGATGATGATGATAGAACTAATACCATTTAAGTCCCAGCAGTGTCAGAAGAACAATTAGAATAAAGGCCAATGTTCCAATTACTCCACCCACAATAGCAGCTGAAATAATAATAATAATAATAATAATAATAATAATAACAATAATAATAATAATAAAATTCTTCAAAATCATGCATCATAAAACAAAGGTTCATAATAGATACTTTCTATTAATGATTCATTTTATAACACCAGCCCAGTAATTATTTTTCAAGTGTACAAAACAAAATCTTTAATCCAATATTATTACATTTTATAGTCTTGATGTGTTCAGATGTGCTTGCCTGTACTGAGATTATCATCTGTACTGAGCTTATCCAGTTAAGAAAATGCTTCATTTAAGACAACCATTCTGTGCCTACAAGTTAATACCAAAATAGGATCACCCTCTTTCGATCAGCATAGATGGAGAACCATGCACAAACACATATATGGACAATCATGACCATTGACAATAATATATCACAAGAATGGGGAGGTATACCCGCTTACAAGTTGATTTTATCCACAAATGACACAGACCCTGATCTGCCCTCAGATAAAGGTACTGGCAGAACAGGGCCTATGCAGTTATTTTCAACTGATTACTCCTAGCAAATAACACAGACCCTGATCAAATGGTGCATTATACGAAAACAGATATTGGTCTGTACAGTTTGCAGCAACATTTAGTTTGTTAAATATTACTGTTCAGAAAACTTTTCATTATTATATACCATGTATACTCACCTATAAGTCAAGTCAAACTGCAAACAACAATGATCCTGATCTGCCATGGCATGATGCACCTGCAGGTCTATGTTGTTAGTTCTGCTGATTACTCCTATCAAACTGCACAGACCCAGATCTGCAAGTGCATAATGCAGTGGTTGATCTGGGTCTATACAGTTTACAGCTGGACTCTACTTATGAGTGAGTGTATATGGTAATAAATATTTAAAAACAGTTCTGTTCTTTCACTTTAAACATGTAATAGCACTGAGTCAAGTTGATGGTTTGACTATACTCACCAAAAGGTAATTTTTCTTCCTCTTTCTTTTGACTTTGTTGTGCATTCATTGTAATGGGTATTGTGCCATCTTTAGGTTTAGATGGTTGTGTTGTGACTGGTTCCTCCTTCCCTGTGGTATGCTTTGCTGTTGTTGTTGATGTTGTTGTTGGAGGAGTGGGTGGATAGGCTATGAAATAAAAAAAAATTTAAAAACGGTCAATATAATCCAACTTTCTTCATAAGGATTTGGCATTTTAATTAGCTATATTATGTGAAGTATTCCTCATGTCCAGATTGACATGTAAACTTTTTAAAGTACCTTTTAACTAGTAGTTTCTAATTCTTTAATTACAGTGACCTTGCTTGTTTTGTTATAATATAGGTTTTATTTATTTTTCTTCATGGTAGATGATTCAGCTTATGTGAAACTATCTGAAAGATATTGGCAATTAAATTTCATGTAGTTTGTAAGGAAACATCATTTAGTAAACTAAATTTAAACAAAAGTTTTGTGTATCTTTTTTTTTCACTAGAAGTACAAATTGATCTTTCCTGGTAGAACTGTACAAGTCATGAATAATTACCATCAAAATAAAGCCAAAATCCTTTCCTGTTTCCAGTCCTGTCGGATTTAAATTGAATTGTAATTTCATTACTCTGCAGAATAGCCACCCCTTCATTTGCTCGTCGTGCACACAATGTGACACTACGCAATCCATCTAAGGCATACAACCAGTCCATGCAGCTATAGGTCCCATTGCTCTCCAAGTCCATGTCAATTATTGTCAGATTTATTTTCTGGTGTGGATCAACAGTAATCTTCGTACTGCAGTCTGCATTGTCACGATAGTTGCTTGGATAGCGAGGCGTGGATATATAACCAGACTGAGCATTCAACATGGGTGTTGAACAGATGTCTGCAGTTTGGAAAACTGAATGAAAAGAAATAAAAGTTGTCTTATTTATCCCCATTGCTGAATAGTTATTCCTCTCCAAGTTACCTTGGCTACTGAATTTCTAGGTTTGGGCTACCTATATGTTGAAATCAAGTAATGCAGATTCTTTTTTTAAACAACTGTAGAAAAATATTTCACAACTAAGAATATTTGTTAGTCACTTGTAATAAGTAAAAAAGGAAATTCTTACTGCTATCACAATCAGAATTTCCTTTGCCTTTTTAGCTGTGTGCTCAAAAAAAAAATCTGATGCAAATAGTGACCATTTTGAACTTCCCACAAGCATGTGGTTTTTGTCATGTCATGTTAACCTCACTGACATCACAACCTTTTTGATGATGTCTTATCGCTGATAGCAACAAAAGCAATGGTTTGATGCTTTGAAACAATTTCTTTTTACATTTTTCATTGAAAACTTGCAAAAATAACATTAAAATTAAAACATGCAGGCATTTCAGTGATTGTTGAAATATTGTATAATTTTCAACACCTGTCATATTTACAGTAAACTTACCAATCTGGGAAACAAAATTAACAAAGGCATGTTACTGTAATCATAGTGGATTCTGTACATGAAGGACACTTGTCTTCTAGTTTATGCTTTATTTAAATCAGACCAAACAAAAAAAGAAAACGTTTGAACCTACCTACCCAATTTTTTTTTCCAATGAACCTGAACCAAACATTTTTTTCACATTAAGATAAATGCATGATATTAGGAAGAAAATAAATGCTTCAAGTCTCAAGCTTTCATCGGATAGCTAAAAGCAATAATCTGCCAACAAATGAATTGCTCTCGAGTTTTTGCTACAGGTTAAACAAAATCACTTCTGCCACATATAAAGTAAAAGAACAAATTACAGTGGTAGTTCTTCTTAAAATACATCAGCATACTGTACTTTAAAATATGATTTAAGTAAGTTTTTCTTCCATATAGAAAAAATCTCACTCTTTGGCCTTTGTTGCCACTAGTACCACCATTGGTACCTGAAGTTCTTCTTTCACTCTTTTCTTTCCTTCTTTAAGTGTTAGCAAGATGAAAACAAGACTAAATATTTTTTTTTTTTTTTAATTTCACCTATTACAGCTGCAATTATCAGTGCAATAATTACAAATGCTAAATTGTATTCCATTTGCATCACATCATCTTTAAAGAAAAATGTTGTTTGAAAAGTGTTCACCTTTAAAATAAACATTTTTTAAGCTAAAATAATGTTAAACTTCATAACCACAGCTGCCAATAATTCATTGCATTTTGTAGCATGATTACCCCCTAATGTCAGCCCCTATTTCCTATTTGTAAGCAGTTCCATCTGTCTCATTCCCAGCATGTTTGTACATCAATAGCATTACAGAAAGACCCTTGTTCTACCTGGGCAACTGGCGGGAAGACAACAGCTGTGTAACCCTCACCTGTATTGTTAGTGATAATAAACTGTTTACCATAAGACTTTAGACGGTGATACAAACTTCAAAAGTGTGTCTGTTTTGAAAGGTATCAAGGAGTTTGTTCATGTTACTTGTTTTTTGGTTGGTTTTATTTTTTTTTAAATCTTAAGGCAATTTCTGTTATCTTGTGAATGAATTCTAATACTTTTTTGGAAACTCTTGAAATTCTATCTTTAAATATTTGCTTCTATTGAAAGGAGATAGTTTGGCCAATATGCAGTGAATACATATTTGAACACTTTCTATAACAATTTATTACAACAAAGAAGACATTTTTTTATTGTTCTTTAGAGTCTGAGTACTGAATTTTAAGGAAAAGAAGAAATTTTGTGAAATTTTGTGTATAGTTGTTATTTATAATTTACAAACCTGGTACAGTAAAACGATGTGTAAGATAGGCCACCTGCCCAGATAACATACATATATGAACACATATGGTACAACCATGTAACGTAACAATTGTAGGATTACCACAATGACTCTCCAATTTTTTTAGAATTTGCTAGATAAAGAGTAAAATTGTGTAAGATATTAATATTACTAATTCTCTGCATAAAGTTATAAAACTTTGTGATTTGCATTACAGTGAATGTATGAAGATAAATAGACATTTCTCAAATTATCATTTATGGGACATTAAACATCCAAGTAAAGCCTAAAGTTAATAGACATCTCTTATCAGACATGGGACATTTAACAGGAAAGTGAAAGTGATCCACTGAATCTTCACAAAAAGGACATGTACAGCTTCAATGTCATTTGCTTTGTAAAATTTCCAAATTTCTGACCCATATTTCAAAATTGGTGCTATTTTTGGTATAATATTTGGAATAAAGTTTAATATTAATCATAATAATAGTAATAATGAAACCAGTTATTGCACTTAAACATAAAGTGTGCTGTATATGGTGTAAAAAACTGTGGCCCACTAATTTTTCTATTCTAGAGCCCTGAAAATTAATTTTCAGCAACCCAGTTTGCTAACATGCTGCAAGAGGTTTCATTACTATCTAGTTTACCAAGACAATGTCATCTTTCTAGTCTTCTACTGCATGACACACAGATTGGAGTTGAGGGGTTTGGGGATTTTTTTTTTCATGTTGTCTTTGATGCACATAGTTCAAGTTCACAAGTTGCTCAGTAATTCTAATAAATTTAAATTTTAAATGTACACTTGATTTAGATGGCCTCACCTGGAACGCATGTGTATTCCACCTGGAAGTAAGTGCTGTCCTTGTCACATGACTGCAGGTGTTGCCCATAGCTGCCACTGGGCAAGTTGATGCTGCAGGAGCTTTGTCCCACACAGGGATAATAACTCTGGTACTCTAGCTGGGTACAGTCCCCTGGACGAAAGAAGCAGAATCCTTGGGAGCTGTACCCGTAAAATGCCCCCTTAATCCTCAACATATAACCTGAGCCACAGTCAAGCTTTAGGGTCTTTTGAGTACTGTTGAAACAGGCACTGCTGTACTCCCCTGTTGAAAAAAAAGCCAAGTTGAAAGATCAATAAAAATTCACTAAATAGGATACCTGCATATATATATATATACATTCAAAAGTCAGGTCCAACTGCAAGCAACATAGATCCTGATCTGCCATCACATACTGCCTTGGGAGATCAGGGCCTCTGTTGTCTTTTCTACTGATCACTCCGAACTGCATAGACACAGATCTCCTGGGTCATTATGCAACTGCAGATCTGGGTCAATGCAGTTTGCAGTTGGAATAAACTTTTTAGCACATACATACATACACCACACCTTAATTTTTTAAAATCTGCCCCATAAATGTTATGTACATAATTGACAAGCATGACTCATTTAAGTCAATCAATACTAATGTACTTCCTCATTATCATATATTTTGGAGCTTTTCTTCTTTACTTCATCCCCCAGCATTTTATCCAATTTATCTTCTTATATATAGCAAGCTGCTTCCTTATCTCCCCCTCCCCCCACTTTCTTAATCTGTTACCTTCTAAAATTCCCTCTTCGTTGTTATAATTGGATTTGAGTACTTCTTAACACTGGGTTTGTAAGAAAAATGAGCAGCCTTACAGCTGCAGCCTAGAAAAGTGCAGTTTGCCTTTGACTTTCTCCACCTCTACAGTGTTTCAGGTACAGTACGTTGGCTTAAATCGCCATACTTAATTCCACTCTATGGACTATAATCCGAGAACAAAAACTAACAGCAAAACTGAACAGTTAAATGTGCACCGAGGTGTGCCTTAAAAATCTTGTAAATTAATGTGTATTTGGTTGTGATGTTCTCTGAATACTTAATATAGATTATGATTATGTTGATGATCAACAGCAGTACAAGCACAATCCCCACCACTATTATTATTATCGTCGTTACTATCAGTTGTTGAAATTGATGCTTGCAGACTAGTTACAGTTGTTATATACATTGCTAGCAAAAAAATAGCATGAACTGCGAGTTTCTGTCCGTGATGTTCTTTATTCAGAATACAAAATACTGTACGTTAAAAATAGCCTGATTTTTGCAAGTTGAAAATTATTACGACCATCAAAGTGCCGGTGGTACTAAAAAAAAAAAAAAAAGTCAATTCCAACTTCAGTCTATTGTTTAAACTTGAAACGTCGGTGTAAATGTTTAGCAAAGTTTGATCTCAGACCTGATTATACATGGTGTTTTGGTTGAGACGCATTGTTGAGATTAACCTATGACCCATGGCAGATGGTGTTTACGCAGACAATATGAACATCGTTTTTATTGTTCAGTTATGCTACAAATATTGATACCGTGTCAGCATCAGTGATAGAAACAAAGCAAAGAGATTGTTCAGATGTTGTGTACATTGCGGCACCAAAGAGAAAAATATGTTGCTTTGGTTTCATGTTGTACTTAGAAGTTGCTACTTTAGTACAGAGGCGCGGGAGTAAAGTGTCTTGCCTAAAGACACACTGTGTGTAGTAGCCCCTTGTTCAAAAGTGAGAAAGGAATCATCTGTGATTTTTGTTCAATGTCGTTGATGTTTAAGTTAAAACTGGTCAAAAGTAAAGGAGCTTTAAGGCGTGTCTTTAGTTAGGCATGATACCTTTCTCCAGAAACAGGGTTTGTGGGTTGTTTTTTTTTTTTTTATTAACGCATGCTTCGGGACATGATTGACATCATATAAATGGATGTAAGGTCTTGTTCATTAGTAGAAAAGGCTAGGAATTGTAAAATTTACGTTATCGAGTTTAAAAGTTGGAAGATCAACGAGGCTGACAGCATAAACAATTTCACTGCCTCTAAAAATCTTCATAGTGCGCTTGTATCTTCACGTGAGATGTATCGAACGCGATAATACACGAGATGAGAAAATTTCCAATATGCCACAATTTGTTCACACCATACAAATGTACGGACACTGACGTTACATTATTCGACGTCAAAACATTATGAAAACCACGGCCATGGACTAACTCAGAAGGGGGTACTGGACAATCCGCTATGCTGTTTGGATTAAGTTGCTTATCGGCAGTGACTGTCATGTGCATCTGTGTTCCCAGTTATCACTTGAGCCCTTTTGATATGCAAACTATGTTGCCGGTGGTACATTTAACCCCGAAATCAAAGGAGTAGAAACTGTTATCGTGCCATAAAACTGTAAATACCAGTTTGTTTTGTTTTTTTGTTTTGGTTTTTTTTTCTTTTTTTTTTTTTTTTCCTATAGCAGAGGTTTAGTTAGCTGCAACAGGAATGAAACATACAGCTTATACAACTCATAAACTAATGTCTTAAATTTGAATCAAATTTATACCAAAAGGATAAAACAGTTTCTCCTTCATTTTGATTTAATTTAGGATCGATACAAACCGTGGTATCTTCCTTTAAAAGACGTATCGTTTCATAGCACATCTTACATTTGATCCGGATTTAAAAGTGAAGGAAAAAAACCTGACAAATGATGTCCAGTTTTCAAGAAAATAAATTGCAATGTACTTTGATTTTAAAATGTGTTTAGTCTAGAAATATAAATTATATTACCCATACGAAAGTAGCAGTTTTCTTTACAATGTCATTGTATTCATATTTTTTTTAAATTTAAAAAAAAAAAAAAGACGTAAGGAATTTAAGATGCACTTTCTGCGCCAACAACTGTTGAAAAAATAACCAGTATTCCTTTTTTTTTTTTTTTTTTAAAAAAAAAATACTTTTCAGCTCTAAATACTGCTGGTTTAAAGCTGTCGGGTCAGTTTCATGTTTGAATGCTGATTGACAGTTGTGAAAATACCATTGAGAAAATTAGAAACATGTTTCGACAAGATTATATAGCATACAAGTAATAGGCTTACCTGAGATGATATGAGGAAAGGTAATCAGAAAGACAAGGCAGGCTATCCACGTGTTATAGTTATCCATAGTGTACATCCGTCCTGTAATAACAAAACGATAATGCAGCTATCTCGATTCCAGTCACCTTCAATAATGAATAATACTGATTTTCACACTGTCGGTTACAGAATCATTGTACAGAATTCAGACTGTTTTCTGAATCAGAATTACTGAGCACTTCCTCACCTGTGCCTAATGATAAATCCGAAAATTTGTAGTGGTGCCAACTCCACACCTTTTACTCAAAGACACCTTTCCCCTAATTTCTCTGCTTACAACTCGTCCAGTCAGATGTCAATATTGAACTGATCGGCTTGTAGTATTAGAAATAGACATTCGCTCTGAGTCTCAGAAACAGAATGATTGCTCTAGCTGTTCGTCCAGCGGAACGTAATTTTATAAAGACAGATGATAATTCTGCGAAGCAGCTCAAGTGCAATTATTAATTCATCACTTCAAAAGACCGCAGGGTGCCATTAAAGCAGCGTTAACTCTTTAAATAGAATTGAATGGCACAGGGTTCTTATACTGGTAGCAACGGTGCCTTGTGTTTAATAAGGACCACTGATGATTATATTTGTCTTCAGGCAATTTTGCCACCTGTTGAGGCAGGCACACTTCTCTCGCTACCATATATGGTAATTAATTTAGAGGTGTAGTCAGTTTCACGCCGCAGGCTCCACCCAGAATGACAGATATAATTATTCCGCCAAAATTGTCCGACTGTCGCATCCTTTGATGTGCAACCAACGTGGTCTTTTTTTAACAATAAATTTGAGATTGCTTTAGTCTAGGTGCCCGCCTGGGGGAATGAAAAAGTGGGAAACACCTGGACAGGTGCCCCCATAAAAAGGTCCAAACAATCAGCCCAACAATAAAATTATTTTGACCCTGACAAAGAGGACAAAAGTCCCGCGCATGCTGCAGCTGATCATAGATCTGATAAGGGTTCAGTTGAGTAAACAGTTTCATTGTGAAATGGGGCTTTTATCGTCGGCACGCGCCAGAAGTTAATGACAGCCAATGGTCGACGAGAATTATTCAAGAGTGGTCGCGTGCCGCTCGGCAGACTGCATAACCCTATAGTGCTCATTTATGGCGCTTAAATATTGCCTTAGTCAGTTTGTAACTGTACAATGACCACT